>JASAMW010006039.1:0-19732 GCA_030247985.1 Epsilonema sp. ZAB3_2
GTATGCAGTACATACTTGTAGTAGTGGAACTCGGCTGACCGGCAGCTTTCGCGTCTGCATCTGGACTGGCACTCTCCGCTGCGTCAGTCGGCTTGTCCAATGTGCTCGGTCGATATTCTCAGCGAACATATCCAGCTCTGCTCTCTCCCTCCCTCTTCTTACAAAACTCTTCCCTCTCCCCATCTTGCAACTTCTCCCTCTCCACCACCAGCTTCTCATACGTCCATCCATATATCTCCATCACTCCGTCATCCACCAGCTGGTCGATCAAGCCCGTCATTCGCTCAACTTCTTTTTCTGCCGCCGTCTTTTCCGCTTCCGTCGCATTCTTCTTCTTCTCCTGCCATCTGGCTTCCCTGCGCTGACTCTGCTTCTGATCGCCTCCCAATCGCTTCAGCGCTTTCGTCAGCGTCTCTCCAGGTTTCATCAGGTTCAGCAGCTCAGAAAACAGGTTCCTTTTCTCTGGGTCAGTCAGGGCGGGCGCGAGTTCGTCTTCCTCCTCCTCATCCTGGGGCATACCTACGTACAAACTTCGGTACATTTCATTTCCGCCGCAAACTTCATTTTCGTACTGAATTCGATAAAAAGTCAATATCGTAATGGTAAAATAAATATTGCGTTGCTTCATGACTTTCCGCCCCAAGTGTTCTAGGTCTGGGTCTGGGCATACCCCTGTCCTCCCCTGGCTGTTGCTCCCTCCAGTGTTTGCCGGCGTCCTTCTTCACTTTGCCCCAGTCGATGTTGTCGAGCCAGGCGTCTTTGATCTCCTCCTGCTTCTTCTTGAAGACGAAATTACCGCTCGAGTCGAAGTCGCCCTCCTCCATCTCGTCCTTCATGTTGAACGGAGTGATTTTCGTCTCGCCTTCGTACTCTTGCGTCGCGTCTTCCTGCCCTGCAAATTGGGGGCATACGCCATTGAGCCATATTGCATTATGTGCATGTACAGTATAGGGTACTGTGGGGTAAACTCGGACACGGGGTAAACCCGGACACCAAGCTTTTCTGAACTTGCCGCTTCAGCAAATGGTGAACATTGTAGCTCATTTGAAAGAGGAGAGTTCAAGGAATCGATTGGTAGAATACGTGTCCCAATCGGTCTTACGGTTGCTGAAATATACTAGGTGTCCGGGTTTACTCCCGTGTCCGGGTTTACCCCACAGTACCCTATATATGAAGGGACATGCACCTTCGATCTTTTCCGGATCCAATTTCTCGAACTCGTCCTCCTCTTCTTCGTCGCTCTCCAGCGTGTGTCGACTCTTCCGCTCCTCATCCCCCTCGTCCTTCACGTTCGTGTCTGCCAAATCCGCCAACTCGGAGGCGGAGAGACGGGAGGAAGAGGAGGAGGAAGCAGCCGCCCCCTCCTGCTCCACTTTCCTCCTCTTACTGTACCGCAGCGCCTCCTGATCCGACATCTCCTTGTCCTCCACGAAGCGAACGCGACGCCGTTTCTCCGACATCATCAATCAGGAAACATAAACAGCTACCCGAAATAAATGGTTATTCATCATTATCTATCGTCTAGCTTGAAGGTAAGCAAGAATTTATACTCTTTTTAGACATCCCCTTTGAACGTTTATAAATTCTTGGTAAACGTAAAGGCCATAATCAACCTTTTTCTTCCCAAGGTCAATAGAAACAACGGCAGCTAAAGGAAAAATTTATCTTAGATCAAAACAATAACAGAGTTTCAACACCTTCGATGAAAGATCCATCAATAGTGGTAGCAGCAGTACGCAAACCACCCGAGAATATGTCACCTCAAAAGTGGAGATAAAAGTCAAACGTCAACCATGCTAGGGTAATCTCTCAATAGTCAAACATTGCACCATGGTAGTATGCAAAGACAAAATTGATCTCTGGCAAGATTTCTGAAAATCACAAAGATTCATAAGTGAACGTAACACAGCTGCCCTGGTGAGAAATCGACAGTAATAATAGATAAAACAGAAAACAAGACAGACACCTTGATCGAGCCGTAAAGTAGGATAGTGCGGGGGATAATTCTGACCATTGGGTAATGTCCGCCCGGACCCCACGCCAACCTGTCTCCAGTTGAACACTGTCCATATCGGATATAGGGTACAGTTTTTCATTTGCTCCCGCCGAATAGAGAATAAAGTAGGGGGAGAGGTGGCCCGAATTACCCCACTGCACTATTCTATCGATCGATATGCATAGAATTTTGCGAGGGGAACGAAGCCTCATTTACATGAGAAAAAATGCGCTCCGCGTACGCCCGGCGCACGCCCAGCGTGACCATAGCTGTCCATGCTGTTGCACTGCGCCGAGCCAGGGACACCCTGAGCGCACTCCAGGTGTACGCGCATCCCGTCTCCGATGCGCAACGCGCAATGCAAAAGCATGGCCAGCCAGGGCCACGATGGGCGTACGCCGAACGCATTTCCTTCCTATGTGAACGAGGCTAAACATCTATGTTGATCCAGTCGGCATTAGTGCGCCACCAGTCCAAGGTGCGCTGTTTGGCGTGGGCGGGGTTGTAGGGCGGCTTCCAGCCCATCATCAGCTGGCTCTTCTTGGGCGAGAAGTGGTAGTTGAGGCCGCCGACCATGCGGACCATGTTGGTGTTGGGGAGATCGTGCGGGAAGTACATGTCCAAGAGGAGGAGGGTGTGGAAGAGCTTCTCCAGCAGCCAGGCGCCAGCGTAGGCCAGCTCGTACGGCACCACCGGCCCCAGCTGCACACCAGCCACCTCCTCCACGTACGGTTGAATAAAGTCGAAGTAGTTCTCACACCGCTCCGACTCCGTGCAAAAGAACACCTGCAACAAACAACAACGTAACAAGAACGCCTGCAAGTTACAACGTAACGAACAGTATGCAAGCAAGCCGAATGTACGGTAGTGTAGAAAGTATGTATGTATGTAGGGTACAATGGAGTAAACCCGGCCACGGGATAAACCCGGCTATCTGTTTCGGGGATGCATATCTCAGCAATCATAAACCGATTGAGACAAATGTTATATATCGATCGATTCCTTTAACTCTCCTCTATCAAATAAGCTACTTGCAATTTCAAAGGAGGTTAGGTGGCCGGGTTTACCCCATGACCTACCAATTAAAATTTTCTCACATCTTGGTCCTAATCATAAATTCTTGATAAAAGGTCTCACTTCGCCTCCGTATTGCTCGGGTTGTTCACGCAAGTGGCGCCAGGCGAGCAGAAGCATGGCAGCGCAATTTCCGGCGTATGTGGTTTGGAAGATGTTGTCGCCGTGGCCCAGTCGCCAGTAGCGTCCCCACTTGCGCGACGTACGCAAAGCGTGCGGCACCAGCACACTGTCGCCTTCGCCGTAGAGCGCGGAGGGACGCACGACCACCGTGTGCATGAACAAACCTGCAACTGCATCAGTGGCGCACACGCTCACGCACCTTACTAAATAGTCTGGCCAGAGAGACCTTACTAAATAGTCTGGCCTAAATAGTCTGGTCTGTGCATGTTTCGCGTACTCCTATTCCGCAGAAGTATCCACCATATGCAGTAAGGGAATTGGGTTGGTCGAAGGTGACCCCGCGGCATTTAGTGACAGTTTGGATCGGTGTCTGCGCGGTCGTCGACGTCATTTTGTTGTCAATTCCTCCTTTCACTCGCTCATTTTCAGCTCCCAGATGATTGAACAAGGTCGACGACCGCGCAGACACCGACCCAAACTTTCACTAAATGCCGCGGGGTCAGCATCGACCAACCCAATTCCCTTACTGCATATGGTGGATATTCATACAATCAAACTGCGCAGGAAGGGGCTAAGTACTCTCTCTGACCAGACCATAGTTGTGGGCAGCAGACTGACCATTGTCCATGATTTTGTGGTTGTTTCTGCGTACGATCTCTTCTGCGCGGAACTTGGCTTCTCCGTGGGGGCCGAGTATCCAGGAGCCGGCGGCCGGCGCCTGCAGAGTCCCCTGCTCCACCGGCTGCTGCGCGTCCTCGTCCGTCCCGATCACCGACAGCGCGTCCCCCACGTGCACCAACCACCCCACGCTGTGCTTCTTCATCAACCGAAGCAAGATCTTGGCAGCTAAAAAACAAGCCAGCTCAAAATTGACACAGACTAGAGGGAAGGGAACTCTCAAAAACAAGCCTTTGCAGCGAAGTAGGCAGTGCAGACTCTTGGTCAGACAGTAGCGGTTGCTTGGGGGAAGGTTGGACGCAAAGCTTCCTCACTGTGTGTGTGTGTATTCAGCTCGTGACCAAATCAACTGGTAAACTATCCATAACCCAATCCAATGTAGCCCTACAGTAGGTTGAGAAAATGTCCCACTTTCCCCACATGGGCGTGTGCATGTGGCGTGTGTGCATGCATGTGCAATGATTATTTGCAGCTGGCGATAACGCATACTCCTAGCACCAAGCAACTTACCGATGACGCTATCCTCCCACTGCTTCTCTCGATCTTCGTACATATCGAAAGAGTAGCGACGAGCGCATAGGTTGAATACACAGGTGACCCCGTCCAAGACCCCGTCCATCTCATCCTCCTCCACGCAGTCAACAATATGCTCAGTCAGATGAATCTTCTCCTCATAATCTGTACAAGAAAAAAGTACAATGCAAATCACAGCGTCATATCATCTTCTAAATTAGAAAATGCTGCATACGTTTCATCCTATTACTGTAACGCTTCGTGTATGGACCAGTAGGCGAAGAATTCTGGCTGGTCGCGAGCTGATCAACACTTTTTCACTGCATATTTACGATCAATAAAGGGGAGGGAAAAAAGCACTGACAAAGTGTAATACAGACGGGGTCAGCTGGCTACTGCCAATAATTCTTTGCACACAAGTCGATAATCCCAACTTAGAATAATCTTCCTCGTACATAACATAACTCTAATTCGGTGACTAACGACTATTATCCCCATCTAACCAAAATTGTGAAAACGCGTAGATAGCAACCACATAGGTACAGTGGCTGTTGTGACACATGTGCGCAGAACAGGCAAAGCTACCGTCCTTTATTTTATGAATCGGGCATTACCGAGAAATTTCCGGAATAGTTTCTTGTCCGCCACTCGTATCTCCTGAATCCTGTCTGAGCAATGCTCATTCAGCTCCTTAATCAGATGCTGGCCCAAGAAGCCAGAGCCGCCAGTCACCAACACTATCTCCCTGTTCACTGTCATCTCTCTTATTACTGGCGGCGGCGGCTTCTTCTTCTCAGCATCCTCAGAGCTGGAGGAGAGATAGCTCCCAGCTTTCTCTATGTATCTGCGCATCGCTTCCTCTTTGTCCATGCCTTTCGTAGCTGTCCACGCCTCCCATTTCGCCCTTTCCTTGAAATTTGTCGCTCCGGGCTTCTCTAAAACAGCAAAATACTCTTTGTCTTTACATTCAATGATGAGAGTGATGGTTCATTCACATCGGAGACATGCGCTCGGCGTATTCATGGTTCGACACACGCAAAGGCGTGGACAACCGCGGATGCGCTGGGCGTACGCCTAACGCCTTTCTCTTCTTAGTAATATTACTACGTCATACGTTCATTTCATACGTTTCACCAAGAAATAACAGTACGTACTGCGATGGCAACAGCGTCCGAGAGTCAGAGGCCAGTAGTGAATGTAACCTACGTTCTATTTTAGGTGGCGAGTTTATCCACCTGTCCCTGGGCCGGCACCTGGTGGGTGCCTAGTCCACAGCTGTGTCCGAGGGTAGCGAATTCGATGGGGCCCAGTTATCGCCATATACGGAACGCGGCACGTCACAACAGTAACGGGAAGAATTCTCATCATTTTTTATGTCGCGTTCACCAGACGTCCGTAAAGGACGTCGTCCGTCCTTATATCCGTAACGGACGTATCTAGGAGTACATGGCACACCGCAAACAACCATGTACTTCTAGAAACTATACGGACTTACGGACGGACGGCGTCCGTTACGGACGTCTGGTGAACGCGGCATAATCCGTTTTGGTTTCACCCCGTGTAAATAAATAGTGATTCTTTCCTTTGCCAATACTACTTTGGTAGTTTCTCCTATACCGTATTTTTGGGTGTATAGCCCCATACAAAAATCGAGAGGTCTGATGGGGGGTTATACACTGGGGGGGGGGATATACACTGGGGGGATATACATGGGACAAAATTTATGTTTTTGAGCGGTGTGTAGAGGCATGTTTTTGAGCTCAAAAGTATGTGTTTTAGGGCATAATCGCGGTCAAAACAGGGTTATTCTAGTATAAGACATGCTCAGCTAAGCTTATGGGCATGGTAGCATGGTGTAGGAGTAGCTACAGCTAGCTTATGACCAGCTTACATAGGTAGGTTAGGTACCTTCCTGTACATGGGGGGGTTATACACCAGGGGGGGATATACATAGGACAAAATTTATGTTTTGTCAATGGGGGGTTATACAGGGTGTCTCATAATAAACCGAACACTTTTCCGTGCATATAACTCTGGAACCACACGTTAGATTTTCATGCAGTTTTTTGCGTTTAGTAGCCAAGGCTTCAACTTAGATGTGTACAAAATTTTAGCTTCATAGGCTCAGTGGAAGCTGCTTAAACACATCTTTTCTCCGTCGGTCAAAAACAAGGGTTTTTCGAACTGGTAGTGCCGATTTAGGGGCCTCCTGTGCATAGTCCAAAATAAAATTAGTCTCGTAATGAAAAAAGATGTCCCAAAATGCTAGGAAATGTGTATCTCATGCATTATCCCCAGTGGCAGCATAGCAAACGCATGGAACAAGATATCTTGAGAAATAAGGCCGTAATTTTCTCCATACTAAAGAAAAAACGTCGATCTTGAGCTTCGAGATTCAAACCGTCGTAATTTCTGAAGTATGTGGAACAAGTAGCTGAAATTTTGTGCACGTCTAAGTTGAAGCCTTGGCTACTAAATACAAGAAACCGCATAAAAATCTAACATGTGGTTCCAGAGTTACATGCACGGAAAAGTTTTCGGTTTATTTTGAGACACTGTATACACTGGGGGGGGGGGGGGGATATACTCAGGGGGGATATACACCCAAAAATACGGTAGCTACTGCGTGTACACGTCAAGTATCAACTGTACATACGTGTACATAACATACCCGTTCTATTGTCACCGACCGTTGCCTGTTTGTACCACGCGTACAGCAGTAACAGATCTTCATTGGAAGGTTTCCTTTCAAGTGATCTTATCTCTTCGGCAACCTCGAAGAATTTCTGCAACGCAAACCGATACGTACATACTGTCACAAGTACAGTAGTAGTATTCACAATACAGCGTGTAGTGTTAGCCTACGAAAAGTTCAACTCACTTTTTCCAGTTCCATGCTGGCGAGGGCTGCCGAATCGTCCGCTGCCTTTTGGCAGCAAAGTCAAAGTATTCCCGAAGTCCTGCTGCTTCAACGCAGGCAGGCTTGACCGACCGCTGTGGTTGGTTCGGGAGGAGAGAAGTTTTTCTTTCGGAGAAAAACAGTCGCCCACGCAGTTTCACGTGAAGGACCGGTAATAACTAATACTCAACCAAAACAACCAACAACCAAAACACCCAAATCGCACCCAACGTGGACTTCTTGTAAATAGGATCTGCCTAAATGGCGCATACAAACAAAGTGGCGCAACAGACATTGCCAAAGCAACAAATGGGCTGGGTAGCATGATAATACAGGGTGTCCCACGTAGACCTATCGAACGATCCAGCCTTATAACTTCCGTATTACAGGAGATATCAAGCTGAAATTTTGTCCCCAGAAACCCAAAAAAATACCATTTGTTGTGGCAAAATTTGAGCCAGATAGGTCAACTAGGGATTAAATTACGAGCTTGCAAATTTGTGACCACATTTTTCAACATGTTGAAATCAGTGTGCCGCTATTGACCTCGACAGCTCCTTGAAAGCTGTTATGGGTGGTAAATCGCCTGTATTTTTGTATTCTTTGTGTTCTTTGTGTTTTATAGACCGTGATGACGTTCAGCCATTGTTGCTCCACCATATTTCCATGTTGGATGAGCTGCTTGACCATGCTGAGCAGAAGATTTCAATATTAAAACCATGCTCAGTGCGGAAAGTGCTAAAAACAGGGTCCAACATTTCCAAGCTTGTAGTTTCATTCCTAGTTGACCTATCTGGCTCAAATTTTGCCACAACAAATGGTATTTTCATGGGTTTCTGCAGACAAAATTTCAGCTTGATATCTACTGTAATATTGAAGTTGTAAGGCTGGATCGTTCGATAGGTCTACGTGGGACACCCTGTATTTGAGCCAGCGTTTGCAATGGGGTAGTGCGGGGTAATTTGGGGGTGTAGGGGGTGCATGGTGGATGCGGGGTGCATGGTAATATCTACTTTGCACAGGCACATGGACAGACAGGCTAAGGCTGAGGCTGAGGTCTACCCCTCTGAATCCAATACCTAAGCCCTAAGCCTAAGCCTCAGCCTGAGCTGAAGTCTGCCCAAGCGCCTGCGCAAGACATATATTGCCATTCACCACCCAGCTCTCAGTACCCAGTAACTTCAACACTTGGAATTGCAATCCATATTTTCCATGTGAATTCATGCTATTTTGTTTGAACGCCTATGACATTGGAAGCTTTCCTTTTTTTCGGTCACTCTAGACTTTTGTTGGATGCAAACATTACTGCATGTGTTGGACCAACTGTCCCCACGCTACCCCACAATTTCGATAAGGGTATATTGATTGATTGATCATGGTTCTTCACACGCGCAACTAATGTGTCATTTAGGCGGAGCTATTATTTAGGAAGTCCACGTTGGTTGTTTTGGTTGTTGGTTGTTTTGGTTGCGTATCGAAGGACCGACGTGACGTGAAACGTGACAACTTCATTCAAAAATAGAGCCAGTAAGCATAGCCGCTTATACAGTAATTATTGAAAGACAGTTGAAAGTGGAATTTGGTGAACACAGGGATTGAAACTGTCTCTTCACCAGAGACCAGATGCACTAAAAATTTCTGCTGATTTACACTGTTTTTCAATGCAATTTTTGATCAGTGACCTAAAAGCATCTACTTCCACTGGTCGCCATGGCCTAAATTTATGGGTGGTCGCCAGCTGATCCGTCGTCTGCCTTACAGTGATTTTCAGTTCAATTTTTGGTCAGTGCCAGTGGATGCCTTTTTTAGGTTACTGATCAAAAATTGCACTGAAAAACAGTGTATTTCAGCAGAAATTTTGAGCGCAACTGGACCACTTCCACTCTGCAATAATGCCACTTTCCGACTAGGCATATTTCCAAACACGGAAAGACATAAATATGCTGGGTGTTCTTTACACCAATAACATTTCTTCCAGATGTAAACGATTTTTCCAACATACATTCAACCGACCGACATCTGATCTGCGCCAAAAAATTCACGCCTATTCACGCTTTATTGCAGTGCAGTTGCTTGCTAACAGAAAAGCGTTGGATGTGCATGCTAGTCACTACTGCAACATAAACAAGGATAAAAATTAAAAAATTGTCTCCAAAAATATCAACAATTTGTCACGTACATGTCACACAGACCCTATTGGCAAGTCTACTGCACCACAAGGCTACTGGCTGATTATGCATCCGTCGTTAGACGTAGCGGTAACAGTGAAACCAATCATTGCTCATAGTTTCGCACGCTTCATCCAATCAACTTTGACAGAGAAACCCCGCCCATCTGATGTAGAATGGTTTTCTACCGTTATCACGTCAAAAGTGACGTGTTCCGTACTCGTAATTTGTATTTCGTTGCGTTCGTCATTTCGACTGCGTTGGCGTATGGTGCCGTAGAAATCACCAGACCTGTCGGTCGGAGCCGCATAATTTCGCATTCATTTTCAAGTTTTGTCCCATATAACGATCAATTTCGAATCCCAAATAGCTCCTTGGTAATCAATCCGATCCAGCTGAAAAAATACACGCCTCGGTTGTATATATTTGTTGCAGTGATCCGTAGCTGAGCTTCTCATTGCACTACCTAGGCAGGATGGGAAATCTATTCGCCAGTCTGTTCAAAGGCTTGTTCGGCAAGAAGGAGATGAGGATCTTGATGGTCGGATTAGATGCAGCCGGCAAAACAACAATACTCTACAAACTGAAGCTGGGGGAAATTGTCACCACCATTCCCACCATTGGTAAGTTCGTTCAGCCCTGTGATGGCTCATTCACATTGGGAAGAAATGCGCTCGGCTTACGTAGCTACGCCTGGCGCATCCATGGCTGTCCATGCCTTACGCTGAGAATACGTCCGGAGTACACCCAGCGCATGTCTTCACTCACGATTCCTGATAGGTCAAGTTAGTCAATCAATAGCGGGGTGTACCGAACCTTTTTGCCTTACTTACCCCAGAGGTTCAGTATGCATAGATACGTATTTGCCCCAAAAATATTTTTTCGCCCCATAAATTTGGTTGGTCAGTCAGGTGGCCTGGGGCGCAAAATTTCATGGGATTCGCACCGCATTTTACTCGGATAGCCCAACAGCCGAGCCAAAACCAACTGTACTCGTATCAGAAATAGTAGCACATAAGTAGGTACATAATAAGTACATACTACATAGGTACCACAAGACACATAGGATTTTGGATTTGGGGAAATGAGATGTGAAGCATGTTGACAGTTTTCTTTTGTGTGATTGCAGGCTTCAACGTGGAGACGGTGGAATACAAGAACATTAGCTTCACTGTTTGGGATGTAGGTGGCCAAGACAAGATTCGACCCCTTTGGAGGCATTACTTTCAGAATACGCAAGGTAAACGCCGCTTTCAGTTCAGATTAGCGACAAAGTTCAACGAACGTGCGATACGCGAGCAACTGCATAGCATTACCGTAGCAATGAAAGCATGGACAGTCTGTAGTCATGCATTTTTCGGGCACTTGCGTACGAAGGTACATACTTATGCCGCGTTCACATTAGAAACGTACGTACGGTACCGTACATCCGACGTGAAAGCATGGACAGCCATGGACTTCTTCACGTCGGACGTAAGGACCGTACATCTCCAATCCAGGGTTCGGACAGGTCCTTTATATCCTTTAAGTCCTTTAGAGGTCCTTTTTTCCACCTTAGGTACTTTATGTCCTTTAAAAGTCCTTTATTTCCATGTCAGTCCTTTATAAATTTTTTTGGGGTGGAGTTTTAGGGCATCTTTCGGCTCAAATTGCAAAAATTTTCTGCTCGCTCCGCTGGCAGACCTCAATTCTCCCACTGATACATTATTTTGGGTTAATCCCGCCTCCAGTAGTATCCCTGAGCATAAACCCCATGTACTGTAGGGTACCTGAACCTGCCTGCGTTGTATGAAGCTGGTCATTAGCTAAATAGATGCAGGGCCCACATATACGGTTGAGCTACTTCTAAGCCTAGCTAACATCATTAGGGTGCTCGTGCATACTCGAAATACGCGAGATACTCAGATTGTACTTGAATTTTATTTTGATAATCGAAATGATGTGATACTCAATTTTATGGTTTTGGCTAAAATATGGTTGAAATTTGCGAAAAACTTCTGCTCGCTTAGCTCGCAGATACAAACATAATCTCTTGCTTCACATTTTTTGTGATAAGCACCATTGGTGCGTGCTGAATGCCTCTAATAAACTGCTCATGCATGGTATGGACTGCCTTATTTTGGTACTTTATTTTTATTTTCGGTCCTTTAAATTTTTTTGGTCCTTCTTGTCCGAACCCTGCTCCAATCTGAACGCGGCAGTACTCTAATTCAGCTATGCTGTACACGACACGAGCAAGGCACAGTGCAAAATCTGAGGCATCAGTCCACTGTCCATTTCATTGGACTATATTCTGGCCAGTAGCAGTTGGCACTTGGACTCAAGGCGAGTTGCGTAGTTTGCATGTACTTCTGGTAAATAGGAGTACACGAAGCGTGGACAGAAATCCGCATTTGTAAATCTATTTTACGCAACGCGCCTTGAGTCCAAGTGCCAACTGCTATTGGCCGGACTATAGCCTTGTCCTGCATGTTTGAATGTACATGTTCTACCCAGTTCACATTAGGAATGCATAGATAGGTTTTGCTGGAATGCGTCCACATTATGGCGCGATATTTCATATGTTTTAGGCCTAATATTTGTGGTGGACAGCAATGATCGTGAGCGAATCGGGGAAGCGAGAGAAGAGCTGATGCGAATGCTGGCAGAAGATGAATTGAGAGACGCCGTACTCCTAGTATTCGCCAACAAACAGGTGAGTATGCAGATGCAGATGCACACGACCACAGACAGAGCCAGCAATCGATAGCAAATTTGTTCTTCATCCATGAAAGGTCGATCTATAAATTTTGTTCATCCATGAACGATGCCGCGTTCACCAGACGTCCGTAAATCCGTCCGTTCGTCAACCCGTAACCTTTCCGTCCATCCGTCAACCCAACCCCACGTCAACCGTATACGGGTTGACGGACGGACTTACGGACGTATGGTGAACGCGGCATGATAGGCCTAGACCGAGAATAATAATGAAGGGACTCGCTCATGTGATATAAGCTTGAAAGCTAAGAATTCGACGACTGCATTTTTAGCCTATTTACTTGGCTGAAAAGAAACACATGACAGTTTGCTGTACGCCCAAACATTATTATTATTGTAGGATCTGCCGAACGCGATGAACGCGGCGGAGGTGACGGACAAGCTGGGCTTGCACACGCTCAGAAACCGCAACTGGTACATCCAAGCCACGTGCGCCACTTCCGGAGACGGACTCTACGAAGGACTGGACTGGCTCGCCAACCAACTCAAAAACAGAAACTGACGCATCATCAGCTGTGCAGCAAGACACCAGTAAAAACAAACTTCACCAGTGTAATACGTTGTCAGTTTCTGCAGAGAAAGGGCCACGCCTGCACCTACTGCCCATTTTGCGCGGAATTGCACACTTCTTTCCTCGTGCGAGTGGAAATGGAGTCATGCACAATCTGCGCAAAATGGGCACGCAGTGGGGGTGCCCTTCTCTCCAGCAATCGACTATTCGTTACTTGCGCTAAGAATAAGGGGTGGTCGCGAGCTAACCCCTGTGCTTTTCAGTGCGTTTTTTTATCGATGACCTTGCTAGCACCAATCAAAAATGCACTGAAAAGCAGAGGAGTCAGCCCGTGACGCTCATAAATTCTAGCGCAAGTAGCGGATACAGTATTTATGAAACGGTACGTTGGACCGTGCAGCCAAAACAGCACTGGCAGCTGCGTGTCGGTTTATTGGCGCCTTGCTGCTTGGTTGCATGGGTCTAACAATAGTAGAAGCAGGCTACTTTTTTACTTGGTCCATCTTGTGTGGAATGTGGATGTATTTCTACTTGTACGCATCATGTACGTACATCTGGCTCCTTCCTTTCTCCTTATGGTACAGTAACTTCTTTCCATTATTTCTCTGGCAATTCTATGCTGATTTCGTCACGTTACAGTAGTTGTTGATAGCTGTTGTAATATGATGAGGATGTGGTGTATCTTGTCACGTATGTTAGTTGGTGTTATGTTATTGTGTTTACAAGCCGAACATGTGTAACATTCTCAGAGCAACAAACAGTATGGCATTGTTGCTGTCTCTCAACACCGGTCAAAGCATGCACATTTTCTCTATCTCCTTTCAGTTTTTGCTGTGGATGCTTGTTGGCTATGAGAATGCAAAATCTTGTACTGTACGTACGGAAGTACCTTGTAATATCGAAATGAATACGCTCTACAACCACCAAAGTGATTTGGATTTTGTCTTTATGAACAGATGGGGGCTGCTCCTCTTAGAAACTAATATGAATAATATCACATCACCGTTGTTTTCGTTTGATGTTTTATGATGAAAATAAAACGTACATTCCGCTTGCAGCTGTGACAATGAAGAAGGCATAAAAAGCAGCAAATTTGCACCTCATCAAAAACTCATTCGCAGCATATAAACCAGAAGTCACGGTAAAAGCAAACTATTGGATTTCGATTTACTCAAGTGTCTGACATATTGTATGACGTACTGTACTACAACTGCGTAAATAGTAAGTTCGACATAACGATGGCAGTCGTTGGCTTCGGACAGTGGGGCGAAAAAGACAAATTTTCTATCGTATAAACGACAACGCACGTCTTCAATGGATAGGATACTACTGTGGTAAACCCGGCCATGGGGTAAACCCTTCCACTCTGAATTGGGCTCCTTTTTGAACTTGCTGTTTCAGCAAACTATGAACCAAATAAACAGCTTATTTGAAAGAGAGTGTTCCAAGGAATCGATTGGTGCAATATTTGTCTCAGTCCATTGGTTGCTGAGATATGAAAGCACTGAAACTTTGGTGGCTAGATTTTGCCATGGCCGGGTTTACCCCATATAGTACGTACCCACCATAAGTACTACTGTATTTAGGCCGTACTGTCGCCTCCATGCATTTCTTCCATGCCGTCTAGTATTGGGACGATCAGGTGCTCTCTGGACATGAGATTGTACTTGGTCACGAACACAGTGAACCTTTTACACAGGTGTGTCGCATCCTGGCAAGACAACCCACAACATACAGTACACATCTGTATTCCTCTCATCTTCTCTAATGCCATGTTCACATAAGCGGTGTACGCCGGCCCTGCGTTCAGCGATGCCCCAAGCGTACGTATACGTCCAGTGCAGCCATGGCTGTCCATGGTTCTACGCAGCGCATGCCTAGCCGTAAACACGCCGAACGTACGCCGCGCAAATTTATTTCCACTTGTGAACATGGCATCACTTTTTCCTCTGTGGGCGTTGCATATACATACTTTACCTCAAATTCGTCGAATAACTCCCTGTGATGGAAGAATGCGTGGGAGAAAATGCGATAGACCCTTCGACAGACTGAGCCCAACTTGGCAATGGAGGATTCCTTGATACTGACGCGGCTGGGGAAGTACTTGCTGCTGTTGAGCAAGGACGCTGCTCCGTCTAGCGTGTGCCGAGTATAGTCGATGGCAGAGCACTACAACACCAGCACATCCTTCGTTCAAAGTTAGCAGTGCTACCGTATTTTTGGGTGTATATCCCCCCCCCCCCCCCCCCCCTGAGTATATCCCCCCCCCCCCAGTGTATAACCCCCCCATTGGCAAAACATAAATTTTGTCCTATGTATATCCCCCCCCCCTGGTGTATAACCCCCCCATGTACTGGAAGGTACCTAACCTACCTATGTAAGCTGGTCATATAGTACCCATAGCCACTCCTACACCATGCTACCATGCCTATAAGCTTAGCTGAGCATGTCTTGTACTAGAATAACCCTGTTTTAACCACGATTATGCCCTAAAACACGTACTTTTGACATCAAAAACATGCCTCTACACACCTCTCACAAACGAAAAATTTTGTCCCATGTATATCCCCCCCCCCCCCCCCCCCCCCCCCAGTGTATATCCCCCCCCCCCCCCCCCCCCCCAGTGTATAACCCCCCATCAGACCTCTCGATTTTTGTATAGCCCCATGGGGCTATACACCCAAAAATACGGTAGTACATTGACGTCCACGTCGGCGTGTTCCCATTGGCGCGAATCCAGTAGCGCGTCACCCGTATGAACGACAAAAATGTCCGCGATTCTCAGTGCGCAGTCTCATATGCGCGAAACCCCATTTCCGCTTAACCCCATTAGCGCGAAAATCCCGATGGAGCGTTCCCTCATGTGCGCGAAATCATTAGCGCGACGACCCATGTGCGCGCCAGTCATACAAGCGAACAAGTCGATTCTTTGAACTCTCCTCTTTGAAATGAGATATTGGGTTCACCATTTGCTGTAGCATCAAGCTAAACGGGTTGACGTTTTTCAACAAGAGGTCAAAAATGACCAAACTTTAGACGTTGGGCATGAACCCCCTGTACGTATATTATAAATGAACACCTGATAGGTGAGGGGTAGGATGACATGGTATTCTACCATCATGCGAAGTTTCAATCACCCCACTGGTAGGGTAATATGGGGTAAACCCGCCCATGGAAAAATCCGCCCATCTAAGGTTTTTGGCTGTATAACTCAGGAACCATATGACCGATTGAGACATGTAGGATAGCAATCGATTCTTTGAACTCTCCTCGTTCAAATGAGATAGAAGATTTAGAATAAATGTTGGCTGTCCATTTTCATGGCTGTTCTGGCAGCCTGTTCTGCTTCTCTTGCAACTGGCCCCATGGTACCCAACCTCATTTTTGCAATGTCAATGTGGTATGACAAAGTAAAGGCAACCATGGATAAATCATTTCGCGCAAATGCAGTCACGCGCACCTGCAGGTATGCGCAAATGGCAGGCGCTCATTTGGGTCACGCGCATCTGGGTACCGCGCTATTGGGGTTATGCGCAGATGGGGTGCGTCTTTCGCGCACACTTTTTTTGCGCTAATGGGGATAACGCGGAAATGGGTTTCGCGCTAATGAGCCTTAGCTCAGGTGAGAATTCGCGCTATTGGGAGGCTCGCGCGCAGCTGTGAATCGCGCTAATGGGTACAAACCACTGATGTCAACTCGGTCTTCAGTAAAAACGGGTAAAGTAAATTACCCGGGTATGCCCTAGCCCGGGTAAAGTAAAGTAAATTTACCCGGATCCTGTCAAATCGGGTAAAGTAAAACCAAACGACGCACTTTACCCGGGTAAAATAGAGCAAGTATATAGGAAATTATTTTAGTACTAAAAAGCTAGCAATAGCTTGGCCTCTGTAGTTTTTCTGTGCGAGGTTCTGTGTAGTTTGTTTGTTCTGTGTAGTTCTGTGTAGTGTGCGTGTTTTTCTGTGTAGTTTTCTGTAGTTTTTCTGTGCGAGTGTCACTGTTTCATTCGAGCCGTTGCACTAATTTCCCAGGTATTGACTGACGGTAAAGGTGATTTATTGACCATAACGTACATACATACTGTACCATACATACATATGCACGCACATACGTGGTATGTATGCGCGAATGAACGAACGTTGAAGTGCCGCTTCATGCGTTGTCTTTTCCGCTCGTGGAAGGAATTAGATGCACGCGAGTGCTGAGCTGCCTAGAGCACACGCTTTACTCGAGTACGTTTACCGGGTAAGTACTGAGTAAGTATGTGCCGAGTAAATCGGGTAAGCATTGGCCATACTTACCCGCACTTTCGTACTTTTACCCGGGTAAGCGTCCACAGTGCCGGGTACAACGATACCCAGATAAGTCATTACATCGGGTAAAGTAAAGTAAATTTACCCGGCCCAAAATTGGCCATTTTACCCGGGTAAAGTACCGGTAAATTTTACTCTGACATCAGTGGTACAAACCTCCACGTCACACGTGTACTGCACAGTTGAAAAGAAGCGGAGCTCACTTCTTTGGGATTCTTGTGAGCTGCGCAGAGAAAAATCCATTGCTCCGTTGCCGTCATCTGTGTACAGCTATCGGGATGACAATCTTCCTGAAAGAACAACATTTTTCCTAAAATTTACAGCAAAACTCGGTCTTGAACGTGTAGGGAACTATGCCGCGTTCAGATTTAGTGACGTAGTCCGACATGCGTTCGAAAAAAAGCATAAACAGTCACGGGCTGTTTTTCTGACGTACGGCGCTAATCTGAACGCGGCATGAGGCATTTATATTCCTCTGTTAGTCGTGTTCTTCCCTCATTCGGTCATGCCGATTTGATGACCAACGCGTTATCGATTTTTCCTAGGCGTCTATTATCCACTAACCTGACACTTCATTACAGTCAGTCATATACAGTTTTGCATGACGTTTAGGCACCTGTAGAGCCACGGCGAGTCCATTGAGTTCCGTGCAGAACTGTCGGAGATGTTCGTACTTCCAGATGCCTTCGTCCTGTCCTTCTGGTGGCGTTAGTATGGCGTCAATAGTGGAAGGATCGCGCCTCACCAGCTGCTGTATGTACTGCTGCACCGATACAATACTGTCCATCTCCTCATACGGCATCTCAGGCCATTTGCACCAGTCCTATACACACGCATACAAAATACAGCACCGCTTGCGGTAACCAAAAAGTGTACAACAAGTACATGCATCCGTGTACATACACATACAGTATGTACGTACATACATACCTGTACGTAGAGTACGTACGTACGTACTGTACATACTTTGTTGCCTCAACAACGCAACACATACCACCAACAAACACGAGAAAGAAAAAAAACTAAAATACCGGCAAGTTGACCTTTCGTTTATTTCCGGGTAAATAGCACCTGATCAAACGTTTCTCAGCTTCTGTTGTTCCCATATTGAAGATTTACAGACTTGAAGACACCTCTCATCATGTCTTTTTCGCTGGCTGCTTTGCTTTTGCTTCTCCGCTCGCTCCGGCTCCGGTCTCCTGCCTCTCTCTTCGGCTTATACTCTGGACACACCATAAAAATTTACCTGCTGAACTTGGTACTGCGAGTTACGATGTGAGCAGAGTATCTGTGCTCCATGATTTTGGAACGGTTCCATATATGTACATACCTTCGAGTATAACCAAGGGAACAAACAAAAGAAAGTTAGTGTCTGGTCAAAACGCTGTTGGAAACCGGTCGGATCGGAGCGGTCAAGGAAGGAAGGGCAATTGTAAAGAAGGCCTTCCTGCGTCACACTCAAGCTTTCTTTGTGATGGAAGTATCTTCGACTTTTCATTCGGCTCTGGAGGCAGAAGAGGATAACCACACTCCTTCAGTGGCCACGGTGGTTGCGGATTCCGTAGCTGTTCGTCTGCAAGAAATCAACGGGCCCTTCAATAGGCCTAGTACCGCCCTCCCTCTCCCTACATCTGACGTTGATTTCTGTTTTCGACCCGCCCTCTATGTATCGAATTGGCGCAAAGATGACGACAATGTTGAAAGGGCTAGCGTTCGTGCACTTATTGATTATTGGTGCCCAGAAGGTGCTCCTGATCTATTGATCTCTCTGATCTCAGACTCAATATTCCCTCCTTCTGCTGCAACCGGGTCTGTTGTCACTACTGGTTCCACAGTACTGTCTGCTCAATCGCAACAGTTTGCTGCAAATGCACAAGTGCAGGGATCTTTGAAGAAAGGCTTTTTGAACCTGGCGGAGTACGTAAATTGTTGGCTGGTGTCCTCTGGTTTAGAGGCGGATATTTTGGCCAGAATCGCCGGAAAGGCGGTGAGAAAGATTGCGGAAGAAAGGGAGTACGTAGCTCGTAACACGCGGCTTTTATGCAGCGTTCACAATGAACGCTTTGCGCTAACTTTTACGCTAGGATAGCGTAACACCTGCACACAACGCAGCTATGCGCTAAAAAAATACAGTAAGTGTGCAAAACATCAATATATACCAGTTTTACGGAAAATCGTCATACCTACGTTTTTTTTGGGTAAACTCGTGAATTTGCTGTTTCAAAACATCGTATTTCTACGTACATGTCGGGAGTATGAGCGCTAACACTCAAGTCGATACGCCAAAGATTGTTAGCAAGAGCTGGCGTATAGTCTGAGCGCACAAGTCTGCGTAAAGCGTTCATTGCTCGACGCTGCATTATTCGTGCTCATCATGGCGACCACATAGGAGAGACGAAGCCGGAAACTGAAGTGAAGCTGATCGCAGTCACTTCGGCTGCAAATGCAACGGCTGAGCAGCTGCCCGAATACAACGACATCTGAAAGTGTCGCCGCTGCTACTGCGGCTGGTGAAAATGAAGCGAAAAAGGGAGAGTTGAATGGATGGCACACTCATTTTGTATTGCTCGAAGACAAGGAGACAGAAGAAGAAGGAGGAGTTGCGAAGTCTTGCCGTCAGGTGACTGACTTTCGTGTGAATTTCTTCGTGGCTCTCGCCGACGCCAGCGACATCTTTCGGAGCGCGACGGAAGCAAAGAAAA
>JASAMW010006040.1:0-29461 GCA_030247985.1 Epsilonema sp. ZAB3_2
TTTTGTCGTTTACTTCGTTCAGTTACGTATTGCTGTAGGGATATACACGTGTATGTTCCATATACGTACGTACTTATGTGAATACGTTAACTCACCTTGTGGCACCAGATGATTTTCTGGTCCTTGGTGATAATCTTCGCGTCGAGCACATTGTGCACATCTCCAGGCGGCTTATCCTGCTCCTCTGAGTGAAAGTCGGCAACGATGATGTCTTCGTACAAATTCGGCCACCATCCATTGCTCTGTCGCTCCTCCTGCTGCTCTTCTTTCAACAGCCCACGCCAATCGAAGAGATCTTCGGCCAGCTGCATCTTGACACCACAGTGAATGAAACCATCTCGATCGACGTTACCAGATAATTTGAGCGCATTCTGCACGAGAAATTTCCAGGCGCCCCTTTCGCTGCAATCCAAGGATGTCGGTCTGTAATCATAAACCGTACTCCCATTCTTCTCCAGGAACCATCCAATTTCACCAGCACTGAACCAGACTTCGTTCCATGCAGAAGAGCACAGCTTGAGGCAAAATCCCATCCCATTGTTCTGCCCACCTTGAAAGCCTTTCGGGTAAAGGAAGAACTGCCAATCGTATCCGATGTGATTGCGAACGGTCTTGAACACGGGACTGGACACGAAAGAGCCGATGTCCGTACAGGCGTTGTACTTGCTCGGATCACAACGCCAAACGCATTGAAACTCGCACTTGGGTTTCTTCTCGCGTCCAGTGCCACCACAGGAACCGCACCGACCGCTTGTACCACAAGAGCCGCACAACTGGTACTGGTACTGGTACCTTCCACTACAGGAACGGCACAGACCACTTCCACCACAGCAATTGCACACAACACCTCCACCATTCATTTTTCAGTATGAAATATCGAGCACGAACGAAAAGCTGAAATTAAAAACCAATGCATTCACATGCTACAACAGAATCTGTGATCAGAATCTTCACATGCTACAACCTACATCTGATGTAGGTACGTACCTACTGTTGGTACGTACCTACTGTCTGATGCATGCAGGTACGTAAAATATACCTGCACAAAATAAACACGGTCACCACAAAAAATGTACACAGATACAAACGGGCATGTACGTATGTACTACTGCCACATAAACAGCTGTTCACAGGTGAACAAACTGCGGCACCCAAGAGCCAAGTCAGCGCAACACTAGACGTAGGGCAACCAAAAACTAAACTTTATTCACCGATGGCTGTCAACACAAGCTAGAGCAAGAATTCATAAGAAATGAAGTCATCAGTTCCTCCCTCAATATCGCATTCTTTCCAGGAGTTGCATAATATATTGAGACCAAGCGGTTTTTGCAGAATTTCCAAAGCGATTTCTTATTCAGACACTATCGTCTTACTCACGCCCGTTCGTTTCTCAACCACGTCCCATACTTCCTCATCGAATTCACCTTTCATCATCTTCCACTCAGCTGAGGTCATCACTGTCTTCTGATTTTCCGCCACCATATTGATCACCATCTCCTTCAGCACATCCAACTTGTAGAGACCAGCCAGCTTCATCATCTGCGCACAGTTGGACAGCTCCAGCTGCTCACACAACTTAGGATAGCAGTATTTCACCAAAGATGTGATCCCATACGCATGCGCAGCAGCTGCAAAAAAAGAAAAATTACTGTTGCATTGTGAGATTTACCTGTCGTATCTTCTGCTATATAACGCATTCATATAGCGATAGATAACATGTTTCCGGGCATTTTCGTTGCAAACAAGTTCGCATAATTACAAAATACGACGCACCAAAAGAATGCGATGGGGGTTTTGCCCCACAGCCACGGGGGGCGATTCAATGGGGCAAATTAGCAGAAATGGAAAGATCAGAGGATGGCCTTTCGAATGAACCCAATTCTATCGTTTGCTTTCACTTACCCAAAACGTCGCACGCATCAGCTTGATCGAAGGTGGCAGAGGGGGAAGTGGTGTAGATGAAATGAATGATCTCCTTCATGGTTGCCAAATCGTTCTCGACGTGTACCACGTTATCCGCAGATTCTGCCCACTCTCGAGCGAACATGGTAGCAAAGTGATCGTTCTTCTTCGTCAGCACCACCTATGAATAGCATCATGATGATGCGTTCACCTACGTCCGTACGTATGTCTGATGTAAAGTACGGTCTACGCTTTTGAGTTGAAGTTGGCACGCCACGCGGCGAGTCGGAGAAACAGGGCTTCAGTACTGAATTACTCTTTTCTTTCATCAAGTTGGCATGCCATAGAGGCCAAATCAAGTCAAACTCCAATAATACATATACCCCAACTTTCTTCGATCTTTTCAATGGTGAGGTCGCCGTTAACCCATCCCCAACTGGTATGGCCAAAAATGGTCATTTTTCAGCTTTTTGACAAAAGTAGGGTAGTTTGCAGGCCTCAGCGCAACATACAGAGCCAGCCAAATGCTGTCCTTCTCAAATTCCACCACCAAGGGTCCAAACTTCGCACTGGTGGTGTTAACTCCTTCCCCACCATGCTGGCAACCTGAGAAATTGATGAAAAACTGCCTTTTCAGATGCATTTCTACCCAAGTATGCTCCCCTAGTGCAGTCAAGCAGAGAAAATTAGAGTACCCTACCGATTTACACGCTGTTCGTACTTTCGCCTGTCCGTACTTTGCCATTTCGTACTCAAGCGTTTCGTACTTTTCGCACCTGGTACAATTTCCGCCTAGTACAATACCCAATACGTACAATTTGCTGTTGGTACAACCCTAATTTGTACTCAAGGCACCACCGTTTAGTACTTTTTCTAGTACGTACACTTTTCGTTTGGTATACTTTTTTAACACAGTTACTGTATGTGTGAAATGCAGGTGAGTGAAACACGAAAGCTAACCCTAAGCCTAAGCCTAGCACCAACCCAAGCCTAAGCCAGCCTAACACTAAGTCGAAGCCTAGCACCAACCCTAAGCCTAAGCCAGCCTAACACTAAGCCTAAGCCTAACACCAACCCTAAGCCTAAGCCAGCCTAACACTAAGCCTAAGCCTAACACCAACCCTAAGCCTAAGCCAGCCTAACACTAAGCCTAAGCCAAACACCAACCCTAAGCCTAACCAGCCTAACACTGAGCCTAAGCCTAACACCAACCCTAAGCCTCACCTCACCTCACCTAAGCCTAGCCTAGCCCACCTCACCTAAGCCTATGCCCTAAGCTTAACCAAAATACCAGAGGACAGCTGCAACGTTTGTACCGACTGATAATTGTACCAAGTGGAAAAAGTACGATATGCAAATTGTACGAAATGCAATTTCCAGTTTTGGGTTCAATTTTCTTACGTACGTAATGAACAAAGTACGAAGTGGCCACTGGACCAACCTAGAAAAGTACGAAGTGGTGAAAGTACTAATGTCAGAGTACCAAGTGGATTCTGTACGAACAGCGCGCATACCACCCTACCCTACTTTTATGTGTAGATTTCAAAAATGGATGCGGTTTTTCTGCTTTCCCCCGTTTAACCGATACTGAATATGACTGCCAAATCCACTACTTTATGAGAACGTATGAGAACTGAAAAACGGAGCGCCAGTACATAAGGTTCTCATTTATGAGAACTTGTGCGACTCTGTTCTCACAAAACATGTACTCCTAGAAAGGGTTCTGCACAAAACATGTACTCCTAGAAGGGGGCCTTCTGGCCTCTCTAGGAGTACATGTTTTGTGCAGAACAGAATCGCAGGAGTACATGTTTTGTGAGAACAGAGTAGCACAAGTTCTCATAAATGAGAACCTTATGTACTGGCGCTCAGTTTTTCAGTTCTCATACGTTCTCATAAAGTAGTGAATTTGGCAGTCATATTCAGCTTGGACCCGTGGTGGTGGAATTTGAGAAGGACAGCATTTTGCTGGCTCTGTGTGTTGCGCTGAGGCCTGCAAAATACCCTACTTAATGTCAAAAAGCTGAAAAATGGCCATTCCAGTTGGGGATGGGTTAACGGCGACCTCACCATTGAAAAGATCGAAGAAAGTTGGGGTATATGTATGCTTGGAATTTGACTTGATTTGGCCTCTATGGCATGCCAACTTGATGAAAAGAGTAATTCAGTACTGAAGCCCTGTTTCTCCGACTCGCCGTGTGGCATGCCAAATTCAACTCAAAAGCACCGATTAGAAGTTACTGTGTCCCTGTGTCCCTAGACTGGGTTACACTAATTGCTAAACCTAAACCTAAACCGGCACACTGCTAAACCAATAAACTTATAAGCCAATAGAGTTTTTCTTATACCGTGGTATTTTTATTACAAATTAACAACAAAAAATGCAAATCAGATAAGAAATTGTGATGAAAATTGTAAATTTGCATTGGAAAACGCCAAAATGCGAAGAGAAATAAATGTTTAGTAACAAATTGTAATCAAAAATGCAAACAATGTAATCTTCAATGTAATCTTTGCCCACAATTGTGTCTTCTGTTCCACTCCTGAAAAATAGGCTAGGCTCAGGCTCAGGCTTAGGCTCAGGCTTAGGCTTAGGCCTAAGCCTAGCCTATGTATGCAGGAGTGGAACAGAAGACACAATTGTGGGCAAAGATTTCATTGTTTGCATTTTTTATACAATTTGTAACTAAACATTTATTTCTCTTCGCATTTTGGCATTTTCCAATGCAAATTTACAATTTTCATCACAATTTCTTGTCTGATTTGCATTTTTTGTTGTTAATTTGTAATAAAAATACCACGGTATAAGAAAAACTCTATTGGCTTATAAGTTTATTGGCTTAGCAGTGTGCCGGTTTAGGTTTAGCAATTAGTGTAACCCAGTCTAGGGACACAGGGACACAGTAACTTCTAATCGGTCTCAAAAGCGTAGACCGTACTTTATCGTCTTAGATACAGTACATCAGATGTGCGATGTACGGAGACGGACGTACTTTAACGGTGAATTCCTCGGAATGCTACGTGTGTAGCGCCCTACTGCTTTGCGTCCGATCCTGGTCCGATAAAGCAGGGATATACCCTCTTTGCGGTGTACTGCACACTCGCTACACCAACGGAAAACATACGTTACATTCGTTTACATACGTGACGAGATGGTTACCTTGTGACACCAAATGATCTTGTGATCCTTGGTGATAATTTTGGCATCCAGAACCTTCGTCGTATCTTCAACAGGCCTCTCATTCACAGCATTGCCACCAGAGTCCACAACGACGATGTCCTCGTGAAGTGCAGCTGGCCAGCGGTGGTAGTCTCGTGAATAAGTGCAGTTAAGATAGGTAGACATTTCACCAATGAAACAGTTGCGCCACTGAAAATACCATTCGTATAGCTGAATCTTGACTCCAAAGCGAATGAAGCCATCTTGATCCACGCTGTTGCACCTGCGATAGTCGTCTTCCTTCGCGAAAAAATGACCAACGCTCACGCTGTCGTAAATCAAGCCATTATCCCCTCTGATATGGAGATAGCCCTCGGAGATCATTTTGTTCTCGATGCGACCATTCTTCTCCAGAAACCACGTGAATCCGTGAGCAACGAGTCGATCTTTCTCCAGTATACCAGGACGCAAGCAGATATGTAGGCCCAGGGATCCCGGTGCCCCTCTGGTTCCCTTCGGGTACGCATAGAGCTGCAACTCGTAGCCAATCAGACCGTGAACCACCTTGAATACAGGACCGGGAACTGGAGAGTCCATGCCAGGACAGGCGTTGAGCTTCTCCGGGTCACAGCTCCAAACGAATTGAAATTCGAGCTTGGGCATCGGACTTTGTTCACGGTTACTACCGAATCCTCCATTTTCTCGATGACTGGTTCTTGCCCGACCTCGACCCAAACCACTTCCACCCAAACCATGAGGCCGACCGAATCCCGGCCCAGACCATGGAGCTCCTCGTCCAGACATTCTTCAGCAACAAAATGCGAGAAAGAATTCACTGGAAAACTACACAAACGAACAGTCAGAGTGCCATATATTCACGTCGTGCATTCTGCGTGGCAAAAAAGCTGTTCACATGGCACGAAGAGCCATAAACAGGGCAAGCAAGCACATGAGATCAACCAAATACAAAAGTTTTCTTTCGTGGACTCACTGCCAGGATAAAGTATTCAAAGAGCAAGGCGATCTTCTCTCCTTGCATCACATACTCTACATACAGTACGTGCTACAGTGAGCTCATTGATATGGTTGTCCTTTTCAGATGATAACGGGAATTGTCACTGAGAAACCACCGTCATATTGACCCCCATGCGCTTCTCCACTGTATCCCACACGTCTTCGTCATGTTCCCTCGCCATATTCTTCCATTCCGTTGAGCTCATCACCGTCTTCTGATTCTCTGCCACCATATTGATCACCATTTCCTTCAGCACATTCAGCTTGTACAGACTAGCCATTCTCATCACCTGGGGGCAGTTGGACACTTCCAGCTGCTCACACAGCTTCTCATGGCAGATGTCCACCAAAGGCTGCATCTCGTACATGTGCGCAGCAGCTGAAAGCAAAGGTCATTCACTGCATAGAGGCAGTGAACCACCGCTCGCAGTACTTACCCTCTTCGAAATCCCAGGCGTCCGCCTGTCCGTAGACACCCGGCGGACGGGGCAAACCCCGTCCATAGACGGGGTTTGTTTCTGAAGAAAGGAAAGTAATTCGCAGTCGAGCAACAGCTAACTTTAGAGATAGGCTACTTTTCTTCAGAAACAAAACCCGTCTACGGATGGGGCAAACCCCGTCCGCCGGGTGTCTACGGACAGGCGGACGCCTGGGATTTCGAAGAGGGTTGAAGTACATACACTACACATGCAGTGGGAATGTACATGTACATATGCACAGGTTGTTGTTCTGTACATGTACATAGGTAAACACATTGTAAGCTTGGTTTCACACCCAGAATATCGTGCAGATCCAGCTGGGTGAACTGTGGAGAAATGCGGGCATTATAGATGAAATGGATGATCTCGCTCATAGTGGGGAAGTCACTCTGCACTTCGATCTCGTTGCTCCTCGCCTCTCTGTAGTCCAGCTCAAACATCGTCCTGAAGTGAGAGTTGTTCGTGGCCAGCACCACCTGAAACAGGCGGTCAGCCTCCTCATTCCACGCGTATATCATACGTGCAGTACGTACATACTTACATACGCACGCACTGTTGCTGTATGAACACAACACAGCGTACGTACGTATAGACAACAATATCAAGCGCTACCGAGCGTCATCTACGCACCGTCCTGGTTGGCGTCGTAGGCAATAAGAACATCAATGCAAAAAACGTACACGCGGTTATGCCAGCCAGCTTGATGCCGCGTTCACCACAACGTCCGTAAATCCGTAACGTACATATCTATGGTGCCATGTACTCCTCGAGCAGTACGTACGGATTTACGGACGTGTGGCTAAACGCGGCATGAAAATGTTTTGCACAAGAATGCTAACCTTATGGCACCAGATGACCATTTGGTCCCTCGTGATAATCTTCGCATCCAGAAGCGTCGCCGTATCTGCGGTGGGATGACGCACAAACAGCTCCTCGATTTCAGATACGCTTTCGTTCACTGTAGCTGCGTGTAGATGGGAAGCCCACGCTTTTCCTTGGGTGTGACCGACCTTCAAGGGACCATTTATATTCTACGTGGACAGAGGCTGGCCAATTTTAGGGGGTACCACCCCCACCCCCCCTCCCCCCTGACCGTGGACACCACGTGGATTTCAGCAATTTCCACGACCCCACCCCCCCCCCCCCCCCCCCACCTGTCCACGTAGAAATCTGGGTGTATATGAAGATCATTTATGTACTGTCATTTATGTATTGTTGCATGCTACAGGTACAGATATTGATGCAACACTCCAAACTGTACAACCATTTTACTGATTACAAAAACAATCGCCGATTACATGCCTGCAGTGCAAAAATATCAAAATATCAGCAGTGACCGTGGACATTGCTCATGTGCACGGCGCGCCCTACCCCCCCCCCCCCCCCCCCCCACCGTGGATCCACGTGGACATGAGGCTCGGGTGGGAGGGGGCACCCCCCACCCCCCTGTGTCCACGTAAAATGTAAATGGTCCCCAACGCAGACACATGTGAATCCACCTACGAACCTACTTTCCACGTGTACAGTGCACCATCATAGTGACTTCACAACAGTACACGTACTAGCAACATCATTGTAACAGAACTTAGCGCGTAAGTAATGTAGGTAGAATGGGGTAACCCGGCAATGAGAAAATCCGGCCACCTAGACTTCATTGCTATATATCTCAACAACCAATGGACCGATTGAAACAAACAGAATACCAATCGTTTCCTTGAACTCTCCTCTCTTTCAAATAAAGCTATGTATTTGGTTCATCATATACTGAAACAGCAAGTTAAAAGGAGCGAAGGTGGCCGGGTTTACCCCATAATACTATTACATGCACGTACATACTGTACCATCCGTACTGTGTACATACACCAACACGTTGCGTAGTACCAATTCCTCCTTCAGTAACTGCCGCCAATCAAATCGATCTTCCGACAGTCGAATGGCGACGCCGATATGAATGAATCCATCCTTGCTGACCCTGCTGGAGCTAGCGTAGTCCGTTTCGCGCTTGAGAAAATCGCCGAATCCCACGCCTTTGTCAACGGCGAACGCAGTCGCTCCGCCCACTTTTCGTTCCAAACTCGCTCCATCACGCAAAAAAACCACTCTGCACCTTCCACAGCCAGCGATTCCTTCTGCACCATCCAACCCTTCTTCAGTTGCAAATTGAAACCAAGTTGATCATGGTGAAAGCCCGTTCAAGGGAAGATACCCGCGCTTAAACTGTCTCTTTGTGGCGCGATCCGCACAGCATATTTGGGGGTACAACCTTTGCAACCCATATCCTATGAAATTTCTTGACATGAAAATCAAGTGCGCGCTCATCAAGGGTAAAAGGCTCATTGACATCAGAAGTATACAGACAACGCAAAGGCATGGATAGCCACGGCCGTTCAGCGCAATCCCTTCAACGTGAACAAAGATTTTAGAGCGCAACTTTGCATGGGTGCGTGCGTCAAGCACTGGGTGAGGGCTCATTCACATTGGAAGGAAATACGCTAGGCGTACGCCCTCCCGGCGTATTCATCCATGCCCGTCCATCCGTAGCAAATATGTACGTCGGTCGGACCATGAGCACGCAGCGTACGCGCACCAAGCGCATGTCACCAATGTGAATAAGCCATGAGCTTGCGCCAGATTATTGCGACACGAGTAATTCCGGATATACCCAGATTTCAGCAAAGGCGAGTTACCATTCCGTTGAACGGGCTTTGTAATCCTTGTCTCCATATCTTCCACCCTTTGAATGCACGAACAACTGCCATTCGTAGCCAATGCCGTGTAGAACAGTCTTGAACACTGGACCAGGGACGGAGGCGTCAAAAGCAGGGCAGTCGTTGAGCTTCGCCGGATCGCAACGCCAAACGAATCTGAATTCGGCCATCTTCGGCTTCGGAACGCCAAAATTCCAGCAAGAGTCTGAATCCGTCATGATTTTCCAATCAACTTTCACGTTTTCTGTTGGAGCGGTAATGGCAGTCTTCGTCCAGTGCATACAAGCTGGCGTTTCTGTTCTGAAAGCAAGTAAAAACCGCAAGCAAGATTATGCAAGCAAACTGCCGTGTTCAGATTAGCGAAGAGCTGAGGATATCATCGAGCGTCACGTCGAACACACGAGAAATGTACGTCGCTAATCTGAACGGAGCATGTACGTACCGTATGTACCACATACAGTCAAGGATAATGAGCGTGAACAGTTTCATTTCTTTGCAGCATCGGGATTTGGTATACGCTGAAAGAATATTATCAGAGTTAGTAGGCAGCTCAGGCCAGCAGAAGAAAGTAACTCAAAGAGGTATCCGAAACCATCCATCCAGTATTCGCAACTGGCCACGCACAAAGTCAAAACATAATTTTACTCCAGCCAAAACCCCGGACGTACATACAAATGCGTACGTAGTACTGTTCCGACTAAACATAGAGCAGTCTATTGCATGCACTGTACCTGCGTATGTACACGAATTCTATTCATCTGCAAATAAAGCACAACAACACATATAACTTTCCCAGCTACATTGCGCTCACAGTACATACCTAACGTATTCATTACTTATACATACCAACCACTCAGCAGTCACTCAACAGTTTGCATAAGCCGAAAGAGAAGCCTTATCATGTACATACAGTGAAGATGTAGAACATACAGTGTACGTACGTACCGTGCAAATATGCACGTATACTCATCAACTCACAGAGTAAAAAGTCCATTCCATCTCCAAATATTCCACTGATTCTTCATTGGAAGGAATGCCAAAGCGACGGTCTTCTCTCAGAGATTGAAGGGATATGCGACCACTGTCCCCATACTAAGACCCATTCGTTTCTCCACCGCCTCAAACACCTCCTGATCATATACGCCTCTCAAATACTGCCACTCCTTGGAGCTCATCACCGTCTTCTGATTCTCTGCCACCATGTTGATCGCCATCTCCTTCAGCACGTTCAGATTGTAGACATCGGCCATCTCCATCAATTGAGCGCAATTCGCCACGTCCAGTTGTTCGCAGAGCTTCTCATGGCAGATGTCTACCACTGGTTGGATTCCGTAAGCTGTTGCAGCGTCTACAAGAGAAGACTACATGCTTACGCATCACATCACAGCAATGCACTGCGCAAAGAATAATAAAAATATCCGCAATTCAGCACGCCATTTATTTTGCCTTTGGCTCACCAAGAATATCGTGCAGATCAAGCTGAGCAAAGGAAGAAGAGATGCTGCTCTTGTAGATGTAGTGAAGAATCTCTTTCATGGTAGCGCAGTCGTACTTCACCTCCACCTCATTTTTGCTCCCTTCTCTGTAGTCTCGCTGGAACATGGTCTTGAAATGCTTCGATCCACAAACACAGGAACACTCATGACGTTAGCGTACAGCCGGTAGCCCAACGAGCTGTTCTGAAGTTTAACAGCCTGTAAATCAGATAAACCCACAAGCTTATGCGTTCTCGAAGTACGGGTGGCAAAAGCGTCCGGAGGCCAGTAGTGAACGAAAAGCTAGCTCAAGGTCTGTAGGGCGAGTTATAGTCTGGCCAGTAGGAGTTGGCAATGGGACGAATATTGAGTGTTGCGTTATTTACAACGCCGTCCCGTTACTTTTTTCTTCAGGTGCGCACAGCGCATACATACGGTATCCAAAGCACCTGTGTACAATAGTATGAACCTTCTGCTTGCTCAGAAGCTTTCTCCAATCGAAGTGCTCCCTCTTCAGTTGAATCTTGACACCAAAATGAATGAATCCGTCTTGACTCACACTGCTGCACTTCCTGTAGTCGGCTTCCAGAGGGAGAAAATCAGGAACTCCAACCCCATTTACTTTCCCGTATGGCTCCCTTCCACCAGTTTTTCTACTCATGATAACGCCGTCCTTCACCACAAACCGTTCCGTCTGGCTGACCTCCAACGTTTCTCCCTGCCATAGCGTCTTCAGCCACAAGTAGAAGCCTAAGTGATGGCTGAAGTCTTTTTCACCGCATCTTCCGCCTTTGGGATGAACGAACAGAGCCCAGTCGTATCCAATGCCACCGTGAACTGTCTTGAAGACAGGGCTGAACACCGGGTGACCGAAACCAGGGCAGGCGTTCAGCTTCTCAGGATCGCACTTCCAGATGTACGTGAACTCCAAGTCGGTCAGCGTTGAATTGACTGTCATCTCTTCTTTCTTCACTGCTTCTCTTTACTTGGTCAATCTTCAACACCTTCTAGCTTCACTTTCTTATCAGTTGATTACTCTTCTCTTTCTCCTTGCGCTAGTGTTCGTGTCGCTCTTTTGCCGGAGTCTTTTCTGATCCGTCGAGTCTTTCCCTTGCCTTGAGAAGCTGAGTACTTCAAGCAAATACTAAAATAACCAGTTTCAGTGTGAGTTAACACTGGACTGAGCGTACGTACACATGCATACATACGTATGTGTACTATGATGCTGTACCTGTACCAAGAATTCACATACGCATCTGGCTTCAAAACCAGGAGCATTCATTCAGCAAAGGCAAAATACAGTCAATAACATTTTACTCGGTCGGTATTTTTATCCCCACGAACAACGAGTAGTTCTTTCTCACATTCACTTGTTACAAAGCGCCAACGATATCCAAGCACCGTCGATTACGACGATCATTAGCAAAAATATTATAGAACTGTGTACCAAGAAGATCTCTCATAACGATGGAGTATCAAAATAAAACTTCCAACTTTAGAACGAAACATCGCGCACATACGATGGCGAACAGTAGCATCTCCGTGCTGTGCTGTGAACAATAACAACTCATTCACGGAGTTTCCTCCGGGTTTCATGGCGAGTTCACCAGACGTCCGTAAATCCGTACGACCGTCCATAAATCCGTAAAGTGGATCTAGGAGTACACGGTTGTTTGCGGTGTGCCATGAACTCATAGATCCATTTTACGGATTTACGGACGGACGTACGGATTTAAGGACGTCTGGTGAACGCGCCATCATTTATGTACAACTACCGTACCATGTAAGTATGTATTCCTTCTCTGGGAAAGTACGTATGTACGTAGAGTACATTCAAAGTACTATTGTGCAAATGCCCAAAGATAAAGTTGACGCCGACTCTTAATTACTTCCCTCGAAAGCCCAACTTCTCTCGCTCGATAGAATGACCATAAAATTGTAGATCCAGACGGCCATGCTGAGAAACGTGCGCTGAGACACGAATGCAGTATCTTTCACTCTCACACGCTTCTCCTGCACCTCGTACACCACAGCGTCGAAGGCTCCTTCCAAATCTCTCCACTCCTTTGTCGTCATAACAGCGTGCGGATTTTCAGCCACCATATTCAGCACCAACTCCTTCAGGATTTTGAGATCCTTGTAGAGATCAGCCATCTTCATCATCTGAGCGCAATTCGCCACCTCCAACTGCTCACACAGCTTCTCATGGCAGATGTCCACCAATGGCTGTATCTTGTACAGGTGCGCAGCAGCTGAAAGCAAAGGCCATGTAACGCCTATGTTTAACACATACCGCACCATCCCGTCATTACCTACCTATACCGCGCGCGCGACAAGCACGCACAGGTGCTGAACTGCTGTGAAATAGTTACCACTTGAATGACCACACATCGTACATGACACATGACGAAGTAGGGTAGCGTGGGGTAAACCGCCCATGGGGCAAATCTGTCCACCTAGTGCGCTTTTACCCCCATCGGCATCGGACCTACGTACGTAGGTTGTCAAGTTATGGCTAGGAGGAAGGAAGAAACAAAGGCAGAAGTTCCCGAGATTCATTTTCGAGAGCCATCGTTTTGAAAGGGAGTAAAAGCGCTATAAGGTGGGCGGGCAGATTTCCCCCTATTGTCGGTTTTCACCCACGCTACCCATTATACAAACTACATAACTAGGGTACCATGGGGTAAAGTCGGCCATGGGGTAAATCCGACCACCTAGGCTTCTTTGAACTTGTTGTTTCAGCAAATGAGAACCAAGCAGCTCATTTGAAGGAGAGTTCAAGGAATCGATTGATATCCTATTTGTCTTGATCGGTTGCAGGGTTGCCGAGATATATTGTCTTGAACCTCAGGTGGCCAAAATTCCCCGTGGCCGACTTTACCCCATGGTACCCTACAGTGTACTGATACTTCATATTGTTTTCTACCAAGAATATCGTGCAGATCCAGCTGAGTGAATTCCGGAGAGATAGAGCCGTTGTAGATGAAGTGGATGATCTCCTTCATAGTGGCCAAGTCACTCTGCGCTTTGATCTCATTGCTTCTCGCCTCACTGTAGTCTAGTTCAAACATCCTCTTGAAGAGAGAGTTGTTCGTCGCCAGCACTACCTGAAGTAAAAAGTTGTAATCCTTGCCCAAAATCACGGGGTACTGTGGGGTAAACCCGACCACTTAGTGCTCCTTTGAACTTGTGGTTTCAGAAAAGGATGAACAAAACAGCTCATTGAAAGAGTACACTTCAAGGAATCTATCGACCGAATAATTGCAGAGCTACATATGCTGCCCTGAACCTGAACTTTAGGTGGCCGGATTTTGCCATGGTCGAGTTTGCCCCATGGTATCCCAATATGTATAGTACATGGCTGCAGGGACTACTGCGTGTTCTGTGAACGTGCCTATTACGTTTCTGTAAATATAAAAGAAATAACCACCTTATGACACCAGATGACCATTCCATCCTTTGTAATAATCTTTGCATCCAGAAGCTTTGCCATATCTGTGGTGCGATGACGCTCCTCACTCTCAGCTAGGCTTTCGCACACTGTGGCCGCGTGCAGACGAGACGCCCATGTTTCTTCTTGAATGCGATCGGCCTAAAAATCACGTAAATAAGCATTCAAGTACAGTACAATACTGTTGTGTTGGGCGGAGGAGAGGAGAAGTGATGGTCGAGTGGTAGCGGGAGACGAAAGAGCATTGAATGATTTACTTGGCTGGTGCACGCTCTTTTATGGAGCGAGACCGGAAATGCTACCGGAAGCAGCATACACGCAATTTCCGCATAGATACTGGTACAGTATACATCACATGTATGTACGTGATATATCACTCAAATTGTCCGACACACCAAATACCATTGGCTGATGCTCCGTTCAGATACATAGCGGACGTGCCCTATGACAAACGTCCCAGTATTCTACGTGCAGTACCAATTCTCATGGTTGTCCATGTCTGATGTGAGGCTTAGCGAGTAGCCTACAAGTTACGAAGGTACTGAAGACAAACGGCTGCAATTAGAACCACACCAATGATCTAGAAGTGGCGGTATGCATGGGTGCACGCGGTGTTGTGTTTTTATCGGGGGGGGGGTCATATGGGGTCGCGTTCAATCCCCAACTGACCCCCAAGCCCATGTCTGCTTTTACCTTCTGCTTGCTCAGAAGTATTCTCCAGTCGAAGTGCTCTCTCTTCAGTCGAATCGTGACACCGAAGTGAATGAATCCGTCTCGACTCACACTGCTGCAGTTCCTGTAGTCTGCTTCCAGAGGAAGAAAATCACTGAATCCAACGGCGCGTACCATCCCAAATGGCCCTCCTGCACCAGTTCTTCTGCAGATAACAACGCCGTCCTTCACCACAAACCGGTCAGTCTGGCTCACTTCCAACGTTTCTCCTTGCCATAGCGTCTTCAGCTTCAAGTGAAAGCCCAAGTGATCTTTGAAGTCTTCTCCACCGCATATTCCGCCTTTTGGCTTCATCTTCAGCCTCCATTCATATCCAATGCCACCGTGAACCGTTTTGAAGTCAGGGCTGAACACCGAGTGATTGAAGCCAGTGCCAGGACAAGCATTGAGCTTCTCAGGGTCGCACTTCCAGATGTACGTGAATGCCAAGTCGGGAGCCGTTGGACCACTGAGCGCCATCTCTTCTTTCTTCCTGCTTCTCTTTGCTTGGTTTCAATCTTCACAGCCTTCTGGCTTGAGTTTCTTCAGTTGATTACTCTTCCTTAATTCTTCTTGCGCTCGTGTTCGTGTCGCTCTACTGCTAGACGTCGTTTCTGCTCAGTAGATTCTTTCCTGAAAATATCCCACGACACACAGCCCTTCTGAAAGCATGTGGACACTGCACCGAAGACATGTATGAAGTACAAAGAATTCGCATATGGCTTCAAAACCATGAGTTCAATAAACAGAAAAGAGACTCAGTCAACAACATTTTACTCACCAGCCTAAGTGTCCACGAGTTCTTCTTACACTTGTTACTACACGCGCCAGATAATTCAAGAATACCAAGCGCGCTGGTCCATTACGAGAAATACAGAAATGTAGCGAGATCTCATAGATGGATATCAAAAAATTTCCATTTCAGAACGTAGCCTGCACATACATTGGGCATATACAACGGCGCTCAGACGAAGAACGCAGTTACATACACAGCATAACGCACAGGTAAAAAGACAGAAGAGAAAGTTCAAATAGTCGGTCCAGCAAGAGTTGTCTCTTGGGCGTTTCTCCGTGGCTGTGCTGTGAAATTTAGAAACTCATCCATGGATTTTCCTACGCTTTTCATGTATTCCTTCTCTGCTGGAGTACATGAAACTGTGTAGCATGGGCAAAGACCCAGAGACAACTCTCGACAGACTGACTATCCAATTGTACAGTAGATCCGCTTGATACAAGCTGAGAAACGCTCACGGAGACACGAATACCGCATCGCTCACTCTCATGCGCTTCTCCTGCACCTCAAACACCGCAGCGTCGTAGGCTCCTTTCAGATCTTTCCATTTCTTCTTCGTCATCACAGCGAGCGGATTTTCAGCCGCCATATTCAGCACCAGCTCTTTCAGGATGTTGAGATCCTCGTAGAAATCAGCCATCTCCATCAACTGAGCGCAATTCGCCACCTCCAACTGCTCGCACAGCTTCTCATGGCAGATGTCCACCAGTGGTTCCATTCCGTAAGCAGTTGCAGCGTCTACAAGAAGAAACATGCTTACGCATCACATTACAGCACTGCACTGTGCAAACAGACAGTACGTACAGCAAGTTTGTTTCGGCACAGAGGCATAACTTCCAGCACACCATGTTGCCATTGACTCACCAAAAATATCTTGTAGATCCAACTGAGCAAAGGAAGATGAGATGCTGGCGTTGTAGATGAAGTGAAGGATCTCTTTCATGGTAGCGCAGTCGTACCAAACTTCCACCTCATTATTCCGCCTCTCAAACACTGTCTCGAAGTACGCGCTATTCATCGTCAGCACAACCTACAACAAATCCAAAGTTTTCATCAATTATCATATACAGATAAAGCAGATACACAGGAGGTTCGTACGACATGTGCTGTCGAAAAAAACGTACGTACCTTGTGGCACCAGATGACCATGTTGTCGCTGGTGATGATTTTCGTATCCAGCACCTTGGTCCTATCTCCAGCTGGGCGAGGAATCATGGATCTGGCAACCTCCTGTGATCTTTCCCCCTCTGTGGATTGGAAATCTTCATTCCACGTGACAGGAAGACTGTCTATCATGATGTGTGCGTGAAGACGGGAAGCCCATGCGTTACCCTCAGGTGGAGCAGTCTGAAGTATGCAGAAAAAGGGAGAAGCGAATTGTATTCGGTGCAATCAAACCTCTACAAACGACCAGTCTGGCCAGAGAGAGTTCGCAATGGGACTCAAGTCGTCTTGCGTACGTACCCGAAGCACGGAGAGAGAGAGAGAGAATGCCACATTTGTGAATCTATTTTACGCAACGCGCCTTGAATGCCATAGCGAACTCTTACTGGCCAGACCAGGCTGGTATAGGCTCAGCAGACGACTTCGTTGTGGACCTTCCCGTTCCACGTCCATCATGCTGCACCTACACGCACACGGTGCACGTACGTACTGATTGCTACACGTACGACTATGTAACACACAGTCACAGGCTAGTTTCCCAAGCCAATTCTGGCCAGACTTTGGTAAAAGCACATAAACAAAATATCTTGCCATGCCTTCTGCTTGCTCAGAAGTTGTCTCCAATCGAAGTGCTCGCGTTTCAGTTGAACCATGACACCAAAGTGAATGAATCCGTCTTGACTCACACTGCTGCACTTCCCGTAGTCAGCTTCCAGAGGAAGAAAATCACCGAATCCAACGCTCTGTACCATCCCATATGGAGACCTTCCACCAGTTCTTCTACTCGTGATAACGCCGTCCTTCACCACAAACCACTCCTTGCGGCTGACTTCCAACGTTTCTCCGTGCCATAGCGTCTTCAGCTTCAAGTGAAAGCCCAAGTGATGTCTGTAGTCTTGTCCACCGCATTTTCCGCCTTTGGGCGTAATCTTCAGCCTCCACTCGTATCCAATACCACCGTGAACCGTCTTGAAGACAGGGCTCCACACCGCGTGACCGAAAGCAGGACAAGCGTTCAGCTTCTCTGAGTCACACTTCCAGATGTGCGTGAACTCCAAGTTGGGAAGCGCTGGATCACTGACCGCCATCTTTTCCTCTCTCTTCTCTTCAAAGCTTCTATTTCTTTCTTCAATGCTTCTTGCTCTTCCAGAAGGTTCTTGATATCTGATATCTTGAATCTTTTTACGCTTGTTCTGACGCAGAGAACCGAGCAGATAACCTACACAACAGCACAAAGCAAAGCACAATAAAATGTCCAGTCTTGCTACAAGCGCATTGCATAGGAAAATAAGAAAAAATTCATAATGGCTTCAATTCCAAGAGAACACCCAAAGAAGAGAAAACGCGGGCAATAAAATCAAGATTTACTTGTCTCGAACGGCATATTCACGATTCACACCATATATCATTATTTTATCCTGCCTGCCTACAGAGTATTACAGGCGTCGTGTGTCTGTCTACGAACACAGAGTTGCACAGGAACGATGAAGCAGTAGGGTACTGTGGGGTAAACTTTAACCCGGACACGGGGTTTACCCGGACACCTAAAATAAGGCTTACTGAACTTGCTGATTCAGCAAAATGAGAAACATGGCAGCTCATTTGAAAGAGGAGAGTTCAAGGAATCGATTGGTACGTAGAATACTTGTCTCAATCATCGGTCGTATGGTTGCTGAGATATAAGGTGTCATCAGGGTATACCCCCGTGTCCAGGTTTACCCCACAATACCCTTACTATACTTGTCACTACTCAGAAAGCATGTACTGAACGTATACAAAGTCCCCCATACATACGGCACTAATCAGAAAGTCAAAACTATAGTCTGGCCAGAAAGAGTTTGCCATGGGACTCAAGTCGTCCTGCGTAGTTTGCATGTACTTCTGCTAAATAGGAGTACACGAAGCATGGATAGAAATCCACATTTGTGAATCTAATTTACGCAACTCGCCTTGAATACCATGGCAAACTCTTGCTGACCAGACTCTAGAGAATCAGTTGGATTTGCTAGCAGCGTAGTTGTCTCTTCTTCTCAAAATACAGTATAGTAAACAACAGTACATTCAACACGACATACGTACATGACATAACTGATACGCGCAGGTAAGTACGTCTGTACTACTAAGTATTGCTACGCATCTATCTGCACACATCATTTTCCTGCCCAACACGAAAGAATCCACTTCAAAATGCATCATTCAAACTATCAAAAGTACTCGTACTTATCTCTTTGCATTTGCAATGCCCGTAATATTGTCTGACTGCGCCGAAAACTGGCAAATGATGAGCTCAAGTATTAGAGAATGTGAAGATATCCGTAGTGGCGAAAGACTCTTTCGCGTAAAGTAGCATATATAACATTACTATTCTTCCAATATGTCCGTGCATTTCACGCGAAAAGACTTCCGCGTCTACAAATATCTCCGCACTCTCTCAGTGGACTATCGTTTGTGTGTGAACGAATGCACACATGATTTAGAGTTCCTTGAAGCAGATGCCATACGGGCGCGTGTCTCCAAGGGGAGTGACGTAGTAGTCACCATGCGTCGGAGGCGTCCTCTCCTCAGGAATGCGCAGAATTGACGAGGGATTGACTCGACTCTGAATTATCACCTGTAAAAGAAGAAGCAGTAAACATACAGTACGCAGATAAAAATGCAGCATTTTGACAGGCACAGGCTAGGTACGTACTGTACATGCACCAGTACTGTACATACGTAACGCTATACGTGCATACTATAGTCTGGCCAGTAGGAGTTGGGATGGGAGTGGGACTCATGGCCGTCCCGCTACTTTCTCCTTCAGCTGCGCACAGCGCACAGGAGAAGGAGCAAATGAAGGAGGACAATGCCATGTATGTTCTCCTGACATTTACATACTCAACCTGTAAAGGAGTCCGTGGCACAGGAAACAAAACAGCCATGAACACCTTGAGAAAGAACATACAGGAGTCCTTGTGGTGTTATGGAGATCACAAAACGAAACCTTGAGCCCCACTGCCAACTCCTACTGGCCAGACTATAGTACTTATGTGTAAGCATGTCACGCCTATTTGCTTGCATGTACGTAGTGTTACAGCACTTACACATGTACGTACTGTATGTATGCCTAGTATCCTAGTAGCGTCAGCGTGTATGTACAATACGTAGAGGGTAAAGCACGTATAGGCCCACGCAATCGAATGTATGCATGTACATAAGTACAAACCAACGTATGTACAGTACTTTACACGCGCTCAAGCACAGGCAGTATTCTACTTGACTTATACGTGTGTAGCATATCATTAGCACACAACCTACAACATACCTGTGCGTACTGTTGTATGTAAACGTACGTCAACATAACTGCAAATGTAGGCCTACTGCACCCCGTGTATTCGCAAACCGTACCTTGTACTGCTTCCCTGCGTACTGAATCTCCTTGGCGTAGTCGGCGGCAGTGAAGTAGGAGGGAGTGGTGAACCACCCGTCGCCCCCCGTCCACCCTGCCACATCCCCAGCCTGCAGTAGGCTCCTGCCCGTCTTCGCCATACCCCGACCCTGGAGCAAGCCCGTAGCGTGATAGGCCACCGCCCACTCCTCGTCTTCCGACTCTGCGCGAATTCCGTCTCCACCCAGCCAGGACGTATCCGAACCGTAGACGCTCTGAAAATGAAGTAACAAGTGGTGGTGAGTGAATGCATGGGTAATAAGATGGGAATAATAGTGCGATTGCCTCATACGGACACGGAGTACTAAAGTACAAACACTTGTATGTCCTAACAACATTGCTGACTCCTGATGGCTAATTCACATCGGAGACACGCGCTGGACGTACGCTCGACGTGTCCATGGCTCATACGCAAAGGCATAAACAAACAGCAATAGATGCGCCCGGCGTACGTCGAGCGCATTTCCTCCTTCTATGTGAATGGGCCATAAAGCACACAGACATGGCGCGTTCACCAGACGTCCGTAAATCCGTCCGTCTATCCGTCAAATCCGTAAAACGTATCTAGGAGTACACGGTTGTTTGCGGTGTGCCAAGTACTCCTAGATACGTCCGTCACGGACTTGACGAACGGACGGACGTCTGGTGAACGCGCCAACACAATGCAGAGCGCCTGTCTATTTCATTTTCCTTGAATACGATAATAGGGTAGAGCAGGGTAGCTAACAGCTCATTCACATTGGTAGGCTATGCGCTTGGCGTACGTCCGACCCGACGCATCCACGTCTCATTGCGTGTGTCGAGCTAGGGAGATACGCCAAGCGCACGTCTCCAATGTGAACAAGCCATAATTCCGGGTCTGGCTGTCAGCCAAATTTTACGTACATAAACCTACATGTCCGAATTTGCCCCCAGTTACCCCCAGGTTCATACCGGATCCAAGGCCACTCTGTAGCTGCCGTAGGGACGCTGATACAAGTATCCGCCGCGGTAGAAAGACAAGCCCTTTCCCCTCACAGTCTCGCCCCTGAAATCAAAGTTGAAGCTCGGAGCTCCCAGACCTCGAGAGTCCAAGCGATGCCACACAGCAGCCAGACCGGTTGGCGCCACACGAAACAGAAGATGCAACACGCTGTTGTTAGTGATCTGATAGGAGGCGAGCGTGCGCTAGTTTTCTGAACAGTAAAAGAGAAATGTACCTACATATGGGTACGGGAGGGGAGGGGATTTTGGGTCAACATTTGTTTGACGCGTTGCGAAAAGTGAGTGAGATTGCCCATATTGTAGCTATTTGTTTCAGTAGCCCAGCTTTTTTCGCTGACCCAAATTGTCCCACATTACCACGTACGAGTACACATGCAAAAATGAGGGCAACATTGGGTGAACATACAAATGAAACTGATTCTATCAGATATGTACGCAGGTACGTAGCTTACTACAGTATGTCGCCAATTATCACTTTCTGTGGCATGTTTCGTACGAAGTAGTAGTGAGTTGGAACCGTGAGTAAACTGAGTTTTGCTCACCACGTGTGTAAGGGAACTAGTCTCAATCCAGTGCTGCTTCAAAAGGGTGAATATGCCGCGTTCACAAAACGTCCGTACGTCCGACATATATACGGACGCATGGGCGGCGTACTTGGACGTCAAAGTGTGAACGCGGTTGAACGAAGGGTGGGTGTGCTCGAATCTTTCTTACCCAATTGAAGGCCAAGGAAAATGATTCGAACGTCGTCGGGATCTGAGATGTTCTCGTCTGCAAAAAACATGGATCGAGTACTGTATGAAAATGTAGTAAAGCACAGTGTATGTACTGTACGTACACATACCTAATATGCATTATGAGACTCTTATCACAGGACATAGCAGCTATTTTGGGCCTCCGGCTTCAAAAAATGGCTTATTCCCTGCCCAAAACGTATCTAAGCTTTGCAAGGTACAAAACTGCGCGTACATCGCATACGTACGTATATGTACATACCCCACAACCCAACATGAATATGTAACAACACGTACATACTATGAACTACATACGTAACACATACATACATACACGCGTGTCAAATGAATAGCTGTCAAAGCTTACGTTGCTGAATAATGGCTTTCAAATCCTGCACGGTGTCTTGAGGGTCGACTCCGTTGAGTGTCAGAGTTTTTCCTGAGAGCATCCGACAAGTGACATCGATACGATTACTGCCACCACTGCCAGAAGAAACCACGTCCACAGGGCCTACCACCTGTCTTTTCAGGTACCCGTCCAAAATGGAGACATCTTTCACTACACCGCCCTGAGTAGCGACGTTATGGGCGATATCGGAGGCTGAGAGAAGGCTAGCGCCGACTTCTGAGGACAAAAATGCCTCCACTATCCCTGACATGTCTTGAGGCTGAGCAGTCATTGCGTATTTTAGGCGGTGACAGCTGTTTTCTTTCGATTTTTCCACATAAAGTTTTTTGCAAGGCCAGAGGAGAAAGAGGAAGCAGAAATTGAGATTTTTTCTATCAGTTGAGAAAATGGGGCTTGTTAGGCCAAAAAATATGACGAAATCGCCGGATGTTTAGTGCCTCTCCTGCGCTTTGTTTGTTTGTTTTCTTCTTTTCTTTTTCGTTTCGCGTCGTCCGTCGTTTGTCTGCGCGCCTTTTCTTTTGATCAAAATACTGTAATGACTCGTGTATAACCCCCGTGCATAACCCCCTGGTGTATAACCTCCTCGTATAACCCCCATAGGCGACTAACGTCAATAGGTGGGCTAAAATAGGAAAGTGCCAAAAAAAGATTATACTTGAGTGATTGATGAGCAGGTGGTAGTTACAGTGCCACCTGCTAAAGTCATGTACTCCTAAAGCGCGCGTTCTAGGAGTACATGCTCAAGTATAATCTATTTTGGCACTTTTCTATGCCGGCCCTTATTTCAATGACACCTATTGCACTCAACTCCCCAGGAATTATAGACGAAGCATGCAAAAATCGGCCGAAATTGAAGGTTTTGCTCACATGAAGAGGTGTTATTCAGCGTCCTCTAATAAAAAACGAGCTTTTATTGCGTTTGAGGCAATTTTGATGCATCTGCCACGCCATGGAAATGTAACCCTCTAATTGTAACGGAGTAAGAAATGTGATTTTCCCTGCATTTTGCCACTGAATAAGCTCAAAATGTGCTTTACGAGTACAAACAAGCCAAAATTACCAAAGGCGGGAAAAGGAATAAGCTATAGCCCAACTTTTGATAAATGCACTTGTGTATAAACCCCTTCGTGTATAACCTCCTCATATTCACCATATATGCAATAAGAGCCGTGCTTGGTTGCGATGCGACCCCTCTGAATTAACCTTGATTTTCAGCGCAACTTTTGATTGGTAGTCGACGCGAAGGTCGGCACGGTCGTCTTTCTTGCTCATTTGTTTCTTTCCACGCTGACTTTCATGTCGACTACTGATCAAAAGCTGCACTGAAAATCAATGTTAGTTAGTGTATACAGTGTTGTAAAATGTGTGCTTTACTGTTCACATTTGACGCTTGCAATACTCATAAATTTCTGATTGAATAAGGCATGTGTGCGAAATTCAAGTAACGTGGCGTTAGTTTCTCCGCGTTAGATGAAGTAGCACCTGCGCCATTTGGCTAGATGACGCCCGCGCCACTTGCGGTTTGGAATAAAGGGACGGGCTAGCAGTGTAAAGTATATAGAGCGGTAATCTGAGACGGGTCTGATAAAAAGAGGAGTGACCAGCAGGGAGTCACTTTCTTGGATGGGATTTATTGCCCCTTTGGCTCACATGCTATGTTGCACTACACACACACACACACCCAAGCTGCGCTTCGCCAGACGTATCGTTTTCTTCCTTCGCTGACAGAGTATAAGGTACCTCCAACCAACACGTGTTTTTGCAGTAAAGCTGGGATATTAGCAGGTATGTATGTACTACGTATGTAGTCTGCTTGGTTACCACCAATCTTGTGCTCGCCTGTCTTCGCTTACGCATTGAATACACCTCCAATCTAATAAGCACAAACGGGCTCAAGCTCGATTCACAAAGTTGAGCGAGCCGACAATCACTATGTGTTAGCGCAAACTCAAATGTTCACAACAATTTGCAAAAGCAATGCGCTAAATGGTTGAGGTTAGGTTTACAAGCATTATCGTTATGAATGATACAAGTTGTGATGGGGTAATGTGAACAGTGCATGTCAATGAAGTTGATGAAGCGACTCCGTGCTCTTTTCACTTTGGTCGTACGCGTAATTCGCAATGGTCTCCGAGAAAAGTTTGGCATGCAAAAAGTTTTTTAAACTTCTACACGGAGTGGAATACGGTAGGTACCGAGAATTGAGAAAACGCGGCCAGTGTCGAACAACTGCTAAGATTTCCTTTGCTGCGTCCTGTTCTACTGCTCTCTCTCTGCGCCGGAAGGAGTGCTTACACAGAACAATCTACGGAGTCACAAGATCACGCTACATCGAGCTTAGGCGAAAATATTTACAACCGAAACAAGCCAGCCGTCCTCGCCCTCGCCGAAAAGTTGGCCGCCCTGCATTGCACGAGAAGTATCCGAAACTGGTGCCCACCGTGAAGAAATTTGTTGAGCAGCACGGTAAGAGCCTAAGAGGGATGTAAAATATCCACCGCAATACCTACGTACATAATTGATTGCAAAACTCCTGCATTGCCTTTTTTGCACTGATAAAGCATTCTTACCATGGACTTTATGGATTGCTTATTGCTTGCATAGGTTTCTGCGCTCACGAAAAGAGGCATGGAACAGTCGGCCTTTCCTGTGGTGTAACAGCGGACGAAATCAGGAGGCACGTGGAAAGAAAATTAGGCATCAAGTGCCACAGGACATCAATCCAGCGTTTGATGTTCCCGCCCAGTCATCGGCTCACCTCGGCAAAGGATTACCACAAGCTGGTGCCGGCAAAGAGGGCCAGGAAGGAAAATAGCTGCATGAAGCATCCGTATATCGATCTTCATTTTGCCCATGCCCAGGTGAACTATGCCATGGAGTTGGCATGGCTCTTTCCTACTGAAACGACTGTCTGGAGCTGCGACGACAAGCATAAGCCGAACATGGGAGAATTTGCCACCCATCACTTGCAGCACATTGGAAAGTTCTTCCCAGTAACGGACAGGCCGAATCAGTTTGACCACAACTTCAGCTCGGACAAAGCGAAGAAGATGACGCCATCGGGATACATGCATCTCTGCCGTCGCCGTAAGTCTGGTCGCCGCAGCCGCTCTGCCTCTCCGCGCCCGCCTTCTCCGCCTGAATTCAAAAGGCGCAGCCGCTCAACGTCGCCGCGGCGCCTGCCTCCCCAATTCTGCCAACTGGACAAGAAGCAACGCTCACATGTCCCCTTTCCCCGTACTGGTCCGCTCACAATCCACCTAAAGGCCGACGTGTTTCATCCGTCGACGTCGCAACTGCATGCCAACCACCTGCTGCAGCTGTTGAAGCCGGAAAGACAGCTGGGGAAGGCAGTTGCGATTGTGGCGGTGGACGGTGGGCCAGATTGGAACACCAAGCCGCTCGTCAATATGCTAAACTACGGTACGTCGATTTTTATCATTTTATAGTCCACTTTTTTTGGGCGTTCCCCACGCAATATTTATCTCAGGATCTAGCCAGGATCTCTTTATCTCAGGATTTTTTATCGACAGGTTTTAACCGCTTTGCGCTACGTTGGGTAGACCCTGAGATAAATAATGCGTGGGGAACGCCCAGAAAAAGTCAACTTTTGTCTATGTACGTACAAGTAGTCGTTCTTAGTCTATGTACGTACTACTACTTGCTACGTACCGTAGTCGTATTTTTTAGTCTACGTACGTACTAAAGTGTGACCAGAAATTCTGTGACCCATTGAAATTTTTTCTCGGCCAATATGAGACGTAGAGCAAAGTGGTTAAAAATATCTCAATAACTTTAGCTCGGATTGAAAATAAAAATAATTTTTATAATTTTTATTGAAAATAAAAATAATTTTTTTGAAACACCGATACTATTTTTGAAATCTACACCGAATTTTACATAGGATAGGCTACTTTTTAATGAAAAAGTTTTTGCGGCATTGTTCGTTTATGTTGAATAATCGAAATAAGTGTACATTTTTAGTACGTTTTAGTACGTCCCCACCAAACCCAGCAGTGTGGCGACTGATCAGAAAAGTTGCGCAGCTTCGAAATGTTTACTTGTGCTGCAGAATACGGCTTGTCGCAACAGAAAATACCAGACACAAACTCTTCTTTCTCTCTCATTCTGCTTCGTTCCTTACAGTATGCTCCTAATTATTATTGAGATCTATTTTAATCGAAACGACAGCAATTGACACCGATTGATGATTCAAGATCAAAGCGTTGAAGAATATGAACGTATATGTGAATGAACGTCGCTAAAGATGGCCGAAAAGTTCGTGGCATCGCTAAGTTTTCTCTGCCATAGGTCCTGCTCTTCATTGTGCAGTGACCATTGGCCGAGCCGGGTGGAACAATGCATATGTACACGTATATATATGCATACAGTAATCCCGATATTTTTGTATAACCCGATATTCACCTAGCACCAAATGCTTCAAAAAGCTATTTTACGCTGAAATAAGCAAGTATGGTATATACCCCGATATTGTGCATAACCCAATATTGAATATACCCCGAGCAAATTGGTCAACTTTGTTTGTATAACCCGATCGGGTAATACACCAAACTTTACAGTATTATAGTTCAGAGGGGTCGCCTCGCGACCAAGCACTGGCTCTTATTATGGTGAATATAACCCCGCCCCAAGTGGGCCACTAATTTTTTGACAACCCCATGGGGTTATACACGAATAATTACAGTACATGAACTTTGATAATTTTTTCGGTAACTTATAAATTACGCCATGAACTTGAAACTGAACGCCCGATAATTTTTGTACTATTTATTGCCACTTTCTTGGTTTCTTTAGATGAAAAATTGGCACAGATAAATTTCGATTTCGCATCAATTTTGTTCCCAAAGTAAAAAATTTTCAACGGGCTCCGCCCCCCAAACCCCCCGATGGGCGAGCCCATAATGTTCTATCTCTCCTAAAATTTTTGGGGCGGAAAATTTTAAAAAAATTCGCCCCAAAAATGTTAGCCCCATTCATTCAGCCTGAGCCTATTCGTTTATTCGAACACTATTGTATACGAACAGCAGCAATAGCCGAGTGGCTGGAACAACCCAGGCACTTTCCAGCTTATGTATCTAGCAATAAGTATACATTACGAACTGGTACTGTATATAAATAAACACATACACATAAACAAATACGGAGACATATGATCCAGAGATATTTATAACACGCGGCCGCGTGTTATAAATATCTCTGGATCTAGCCAACGCGAACCAACGCAAAGCGATCAAATAGCAGACAGAAGGTCAAGTATTAGCCGGATTGAAATAAAAAACCGCATGCGCCTACGGGCCCTCTGTGTCGAGAAATCGCAAATTTTCTCACGTACTAAAAGAAAATGTACACTTTTCCCTTTATATTCAACACAAATGAACAATGCCGCAAAAAAACTATTCCAGCACCACCATCATCAGATCACATTCGAAACAAACAGACCCGTACAACGTATCACCACCAACATCACTAGCAATAGCACCATTGAGCTGAAGGCCTCATCACAAAATCACATCACGACATAAATCAGCTGAACATACCACGAATGTGAATGCGGAACAGTGCGTGGATGTACACAAATAGTGTGTACGCAGAGTGCCATTATCAATCGTATGAAAACACCAGATCATCATTAATGCTGTCATCATCAGCATTTGACACCAGCAGGCTGAAACAGCACATAAAAATAACATCACTGGACGAACAATAATCACCATATGCAATAAGAGCCGTGCTTGGTCGCGAGGTGACCCCTCTGAATTAACCTTAATTCAGTGCAACTTTTGATCGGTAGTCGACGCGAAGGTCGGCGCGGAAAGAAACAAACGAGCAAGAAAGACGACCGCGCCGACCTTCGCGTCGACTACCGATCAAAAGTTGCACTGAAAATCAAGGTTAATTCAGAGGGGTCACCTCGCGACCAAGCACTGGCTCTTATTGCATATGGTGAATACAAGGGTGCGGCATTATCACCAGAATTTGAAGATCATTCAGACCAATATTGCCAAAATAATGGAAGCATGAAACTACAATGTAGGTACGTAGCTACGAGCTGACGCGTTCAACGATTGTCAACTATCCGATCAATACACTTGTGTTGATTGAGCCCAACACGATAATCACACCTTCCACAAAGCAGAAATACCGTAGGTCAGGGTGTCAGTCAGAGCAGAAGCAGCCACATGAAACATCCGTGAACGCAGAAATACACTTCATGAAGTTGCAAAAACTGAAGCCAAATCATTGGAAAACAAACCTCGCCATTGCAGCTGCAGACTCGAACAGAATCTATGTACACCTCCGCGTGTACAACCGCAGTTCATGACGATATTGCCCAAACGCTGCCATCATAATGCCCATATAGTAGTTGATTGATGGTCTGAGTGGCAGCAGTTGAAGTTGACGAAAGAACTGAACACGATCATTTGATACTCACGCAACGCACAAAGCTCACGTCAAAATATTCTTGCTTGACCTGACGTTTCAAGAAGACTGCCTTCTTCGTTCAAATAGGATTGCATTGGAAAGAAATCGGCATGATATTGGGTCAAAGAACGAATTGCCATTGCAGCAAGCAAAACTTGCTGTCATTGCCATCTTCAAGAATTGCAAGATAAATACTTGATGAAGACTTTCACAAAAACTGGATGCTGCATCCACGTCGATTGATGTCCGTTCAACTGCAGAAAAGATGAAAGACAGTTGCCGTAGATTTCCGTCCACCGCTGCACACAACTTCGATCAATAAAACTGATCCAGGAATCGAACCTCAACTTTGTGTACCGCTCCCTGAGCCAAATCAACAGTTGTTGTACACCACAATAAATCAGACGCAGAGAAATTCCGAAAACTTTCACGCCATCTTACGTCAACCAACACACCTTTATTGAAATGTTCCGAGCAAATACCGACCAAATAATGGGTGAAGAATGATCAAATAATTGGTGAAGAAACACGGCTACCAAATAGGTAGTACAGGGACAACGGATCCAGTATCAACGGTCAATAAAATTGGAATATCGAGCTGTAACA